>JAINUG010000023.1:3120446-3397946 GCA_029706075.1 Aldrovandia affinis
ACACACAACGAACCCCCCTCGGCTGAACAACTCCTGGTGGGTGAGGTTGAGGACGTCATCGGGCCAGTCAACCCCAGCAAACAGCACGCTGGGGGTCTTCTTCAGTTCCAACAGGCGAGGAATCTGAGGGGAAACCACGCTGTAAACCACCGCTGTGACCTCACCACTGCTTCACAGTGATGGATTTGTGCCCGCATTTGTGCCCACCGGTAGCCTGACATGTCCACGCTGTGGGATTTGAACCTGTGACTAGCTGGTGGCTTGAACACTATTCTACTGCGAGGAACTGGATCCCATGACCCACCAGTCCAGCTTAAGGAAGTAGCATAAGGTTCAGAAACAGTTGCTGGAGGGTTTGCGGTGCCTGGTCCCCCAAAAAACAATGAGCAATTGGTGTGTTTTCTACTCCACAGTAAAGTGTTTCTCAAACCTAGTCCCGGCCAACTGTAACAGTGCGTATGCTGGTTTTTAGAATGATTCATAATTAATAAATGGTGCCCCCTGGACCATGGTTGTAAACACTAGCCTATGCTGGCCATGGACGAATGAACCAGTCACCCCCTACCTCTTAACCAGTGAAGCCTTACCGTGCTGATGTGGTCGGCGATGTCCTCGTTACGTAGGATGATAAGCAGAGGGGTGGAGGAGCCACACCCTTCGAGGTCAAACCGGTCTGGCTCCACGCTCACGTGACCCTCCGTCTCCAACAGGGTCTACCATTGAAAATAGTGCATAAGTAACGGCTCCTCCATCGCACTGGCAATGACGCATTCATTAATATCTTTACCGCCATGAAGGTCTGATGGAGTGCTGGCAGTAATGTAAAGATATTAGGGCTGTATTTTAAAAATGAATCAATAATTTTTTCCCTCATTAGTTGAATTATATTGGAAAATTAATCGGATGCGAGTTTAAAAAAAATGTTTCGCTGTTTCTTTTCTATGAATTTATCAAGAGGCTTAGCTAAAAACAACTGCTGTTGAAAATGTTAGCTGTATCTAGCATTAGCTAGCTTAAAACATTTCCGACATTTTGGATCGATTAATAGATTAATCATTACGGTCCTAATAAAAATGTTTCAAGTTTCACATTATTTGCATTAACCCTCGTGTTCAGTACTATGGTTTTGCATGCAATAACTTATTATTCGGGATGAAAATGTGGTGCATTCTTTGGGTGAAGTTGAAGCTGGATTTCAAGGCTCAAACGAATCTACACAGGTTGTAAAGCAGCATCTTCATACAATCTTACGATTACCTTTTTCTGTCTGAAATGTGTATAATTTTGCAAACAGAACCAATTTTCCGACTGAATACAAACCTTGGTCTGTTCAAAGAAGGCATCTGCCGACGTCACCAAGATGTAGAACCTGAACTTGACTTTGAAGGACTGCCTGAGGTTATTGTGAGGACTGCCACACATAGCCTCTTTTAATTGTCTACAGAAGTCACTTCTGTACGGCTGTGAGCTGCTCTCGTTCTTGAGCCGGTCTGGTCGATGCAGGAGCTTCCGTCCTGAGCAGACATTGCTGATCATGGCCTGGCATGACCTGGCGCACTCAACGGTGATGTTCGAGACCGTGGGACACGGCTCTGCAACGCTACTGGTGTAAGACAGTCTCTTGAGATGCAGGGGCGTTTCAGAGACTGCAGGGCGGAGGCTGGTGTTGGCTTCGGATGTTCTCAGCCCCACACCTTCAGGCACATCCACCTTTATCCTCCGCCTACTGAGAGCAATCGGCGTGCCACGTGGGTCCTCTGAGACGCAGTCCTCCAGTTCGGAAAACTGCACCGTCATAGGGCTGCCACAGGGGGAGCTGGTCCTATCTGAAGGGGCGTGCTTCCTCCAAGGGTAGCGTGCAGAACTGCTGGGGTTGGCTTTCTGCTGGTTCTTTTTTAGAATCTGGCTCATTTTCTCAGAGAAGATGAGGTACTCCAGGTCCAGGGAGGACTGGGTAAGGTCAGGCTGTGCATGGTGTAGCTCCTCCCATTTCTGGAAAAAGCCATGCAGATGACCGCTCCCCTTGCTTGTGTTATGGATGGTCCTGGTGTGCTCGTTCGACACAGTTTTTGTAATGGGGTAGTTTTCGTAAGTCTTTCGGTTGCCTTTGTTATCCAACACGGTGATGATGGAAGATGGTCTGATGGCTGGGCCTTCATCACTCTCCTTTTTTATGCGCACACAATTCTGACTCACACTCTTTTTCCCACCTTTACAGTAGCTGATCCAGTCCATTTCCTCTGCATCTTTTTCTACATGAGGGACAGAACACGAGGCCCTGCTCCTTCCTAACCCTTTGCTTTGATCAGAACCAAGACTAATTTGGCCGGCCTTGCTGTAGTCTAACACTTCATCCATTTCATCATATTCATCCGGACTCCTGGACAGAAATTCTGTGCAAAGCTCTGCTTTTCTGTGAATTAACACCTCATCAACTTCCTGTTTGCACCACAGTTGATTTGAGGCAGAATTGCCAATGTGATCACCAACAGGACTTTGTGCTGCGTCCCCATCTCCTCTAACATCACCAGAGAGGCTGCCAGAACTCACACTCTCCCTGTCCACCAGGATATTGTACCCTTCCTCCTCACCCTCATCCTCGTCCCCTCGCTGGACAAGCCATTTTCTTAAATCCCTTGCTGCAGTGTAATTGGCAGCAGAGTGAGAGGACCATTCCATACCCATGGGGCTTTCCATTCTTTCTCTCTCAAGCGCCAGGCTGATGTGACCCCCTCCTTGGCGCTTGTCATTTTTGCGGGGCCTCGCGGCTATGACCGGGCTTCCGCTGCGTGTGTGGGGCCTGCGAGAGTCATGAGCCGGAGGACTGCGTTTGGACACATGGCTGCTGCGTGACTTGCGATTTTGATAACCACGCTGGAAGCTTCCTGTGGGGCTGGAGGTTTTCATAGCCTCGTGTTCTCTGCGCAATGACCTTAGCATCGAGTCTACAGTGGAGCTGTACTCGCTCAAAGAGAAGGGTTTGGAAGCATTGTATTGCGCATTATCTGCAG
The DNA here is from genome assembly GCA_029706075.1 of Aldrovandia affinis. Classification (NCBI taxonomy): domain Eukaryota; kingdom Metazoa; phylum Chordata; class Actinopteri; order Notacanthiformes; family Halosauridae; genus Aldrovandia; species Aldrovandia affinis. The sequence continues at coordinate 3,123,458 of JAINUG010000023.1, forward strand.
GCAGGTCCTTTCCATCAGAACAAGGCTTGTGTAAACTATGCAAAGAGTCATCGCTGGAGTAATACTTATTTTGGGAACTGGTCACATGCTGACATAGCTCTAGGTCCGGCTTCAAAAGATGATGGGTACCATCGGGAATAATTTCATTGTCACTGTACAGCAAACGCGCGGTGTTTCCATCCTTGTTGTCTGAACATGTGCGGATACTCTGCTGGGGGGAGTCCTCAAAGGTCTCAGGACCCTGGTGTGGCACATCCTCTGAAGGTGTATTGTTACTGGCTGAATTAGACATGGAGATCTCTGTGGGGCCATACTCAATATGAGGACTGGGTGAACTCTGGCAAGGTTGCAAATCCAACTTGGCTGAATCGATAGTGTTGGGGACTAATGTAGACTCATTACACAAAGCATCCTCTGCAGTTACAGTGGCTGGTTCATGGTGACTGCACTGTGAGCCATCTCTAGATCCAAGAATCGATGTATACTGAGGATCCGCTATGGACACAAGACTGCTGTTGTGACAAAGCCTGTGGTCACTGTGTGGGGGGCTCTGGCTGCTTTCTGTAGGTTTGCTTGGGCTATTAGCGTTGTGATTTCTGGGTAATGAGTCAGGAAATGGCTGTTCCTGAGGTAGACCGTTCTGTTTAGACATGGCACTGCTTTTTTCATTGGGCGTGTGAGTGAAGTTAGTACATAGTTCATCATGACTGTGTGACCCCAAGACTTCTGTGGAAATTAATGTAGGTACGACACAGAGTGTAACGTCTGCAGAGGCTGTGCCACTGTTGGAGTTGGGTTCATTCTTGCAGTTAGGATGGGGCTCATGACTATTTTCTAAAATATGGTCTGAGGTAGGATTGGTGCAGGAGAAGGGTTTCTCCAGAGTGTACACTGATCGCCGTGTGCTTTTCTGCAATCTGCTGGGACAAGTTTCATTACCACTTTGCTGCAGGTACACTGCAGATACAACCTCCCTGTTTGAGCCAACAGGGTCAACCTGGGAGCAGCCGTTAAAACAGTAAGGTTCATGATCACATGGTAATTCATCCTGTGTCGGGGTGGGGCTTCTGCTGGTGATTTCCTCACTGTTTAAACTACTAGCATCAGACAGAGCTGTACGAGTTCCACTGTGGCTACTATTAAGATGGAGGCTGTGATCATAAGGCAGTTCATCTTGTGTAGGGGTAGGACTTCTGTTTTCAATGGTGCTTTTCTCTGAGTGACAAACTTTGCTTAAGTTATTCCTATCATACAGTGATGTGTGGATCTCACTGTTAACTGCATCACCTCCACCTAACATTGCTGTGGGCATCTCTTCTTGACCGGCACTCCTATCATGCATTTCATTAAAATCACACACTGCAGTATGCTCCTCTCCTTTAATTAAATCATTCCCATCATGCATTGCTGGGTGCTTATCATTCCCATCATGCACTGCTGTGCATTCTTCACCCTTACTGAAATCATTCCCATCGCGCACTGCTGTGTATTCTTCATCTTTACTGAAATCATTCCCATCATGCACTGCTGTGTGCTCGCCTTTACTGGAATCATTCCCATCATGCACTGCTGAGTGCTCATCATTCCCATCATGCACTGCTGTGTGTTCTTCACCCTTACTGAAATCATTCCCATCATGCACTGCTGTGTGCTCCACGCCTTTACTAGAATCATTCCCATCATGCATTGCTGGGTGTTCATCATTCCCATCATGCACTGCTGTGCGTTCTTCACCTTTACTGAAATCATTCCCATCGCGCACTGCTGTGTGTTCATCTTTGCTGAAATCAGTCCCATCATGCACTGCTGTGTGCTCCTCATCACTCACATCTTGCAATGTTGTGTGTTTCTCGTCTTTACTGGAATCATTCCCATCATACGTTGTGTGTTTCTCGTCTTTACTGGAATCATTCCCATCACGCACTGCTGTGCATTCTTCATCTTTGCTGAAATCAGTCCCATCATGCACTGCTGTGTGCTCCTCATCACTCACATCTTGCAATGTTGTGTGTTTCTCGTCTTTACTGGAATCATTCCCATCACGCACTGTCATGTGCTCCTCATCTTTACTGAAATCATTCCCATCAGGCACTGTGTGCTCGCCTTTACTGGAATCATTCCCATCATGCATTGCTGAGTGCTCATCATTCCCATCATGCACTGCTGTGCGTTCTTCACCCTTACTGAAATCATTCCCATCATGCACTGCTGTGTGCTCCTCAACTTTACTGGAATCATTCCCATCATACGTTGTGCGTTTCTCATCTTTACTGGAATCATTCCCATCACGCACTGCTGTGCATTCTTCATCTTTGCTGAAATCAGTCCCATCATGCACTGCTGTGTGCTCCTCATCACTCACATCTTGCAATGTTGTGTGTTTCTCGTCTTTACTGGAATCGTACCCATCATGCACTGCTGTGTGTTCCTCCACTTTACTGGAATCATTCCCATCATGCACTGCTGTATGCTCCTCATCACTCACATCTTGCAATGTTGTGTGCTCCTCATCTTTACTGAAATCATTCTCAGAATGCAATGTGTCTTCCTCATCTTTTCTCAAATAATTCCATTCTGTACTTTCCTCAACTTTACTGTAATCATTCCCATCATGCACTGGTGTGCACTCCTTGCCATTACTGACATCTTGCAATGTCATGTGCTCCTCATCTTTACTGAAATCATTCCCATCATGCACTGCAGTATGCTCCACTCCTTTACTGGAATCATTCCCATCATGCACTGCTGTATGCTCCTCATCACTCACATCTTGCAATGTCATGTGCTCCTCATCTTTACTGAAATTATTCCCATGATGCACTGCTATGTGCCCCACACCATTACTGGAATCATTCCCATCATGCACTGCTGTCTGCTCCTCATCACTCACATCTTGCAATGTCATGTGCTCCTCATCTTTACTGAAATTATTCCCATCATGCACTGCTGTGTGCCCCACACCTTTACTGGAATAATTCCCATCATGCACTGCTGTATGCTCCTCATCACTCACATCTTGCAATGTTGTGTGCTCCTCATCTTTACTGAAATCATTCTCAGAATGCAATGTGTCTTCCTCATCTTTTCTCAAATAATTCCATTCTGTACTTTCCTCAACTTTACTGTAATCATTCCCATCATGCACTGGTGTGCACTCCTTGCCATTACTGACATCTTGCAATGTCATGTGCTCCTCATCTTTACTGAAATCATTCCCATCATGCACTGCAGTATGCTCCACTCCTTTAATTAAATCATTTCCATCATGCATTGCTGGGTGCTCATCATTCCCATCATGCACTGCTGTGCATTCTTCATCTTTACTGAAATCATTCCCATCACGCACTGCTGTGTGCTCAACTTTACTGAAATCATTCCCGTCATGCACTGCTGTGTGCTCCTCATCACTCACATTTTGCAATGTTGTGTGTTCCTCATCTTTACTGAAATCATTCTCAGAATGCAATGTGTCTTCCTCATCTTTTCTCAAATAATTCCATTCTGTACTTTCCTCAACTTTACTGTAATCATTCCCATCATGCACTGGTGTGCACTCCTTGCCATTACTGACATCTTTTCCATCAAAAGTTCCGTGCTCCTTGTCTTTACTGAGATCTTTCCCATCATGCACTCCTTTGTCAATTATACCTTTGATGGAATCATCGTGAGTGGCAGCTACTGGTTGAAGTGATTCAGTTGCTCTGTGGCTAATGTTGGTAAACCTACATGGATGTATATAGGGAGTCCTCCCTTTTCTCCTGCAGGTTCTCTGGTCTCTTTCTCTGTCAATTAACTGCAAAGCACCTTTAAAAAGGATGTTCCCATCCTTGACAAGCGTAGCACCTCTGTGTGTTTCATTAAATACTTTCTCTTTGCTTACGAACACATTTGCAGTATGCTCACACAACTGAATGTAAGCAGCATTGTTTTTCAGGGGATTGCCTGTGCCTGGGCCCCCAGAATCACAGCTGTCATCAACGTCATCTTCATGGCAACTACTACTGCAGTCATCTCCCTGTTCACTGGCTTCATCTGATATGTTGTCAACAATTGCTCTGTGATCCTGGAGAAGAAGAAATTGTTTCAAAACATAATTTGTGCACAACAAAAACGGTTCTCCATAAAAAAGGCTAAAGCAAAACACAAAGAGAAAATTAGTTCTTACCTTGTGAATGAACTGAGAATATGTGTAGGGGTAGGGGGTGTATCGTCTGGGGGTAGGTTTGTGTACAGGGGTCACAGAAGTTTTGGCAGGATTTTTCTGGGTGCTCTTATGAGGACAAGCCTCTCTGTTCTCTGAAACAACGCTCAGGTCCAAAGCCTCAGAACGTTTTGGAGACAGGTCCAATACCCTGGAGCAAGGAAGGAAGGGCTCTGCTGCTTTCTTGCTCTCCTCCCTCAGGTCCAAAACCTCCGGTTCCAGAGAAGGCAGAGGAGGAGCAGGCAAAGAAAAAGTGGTGCAGGTGTGCTCCTCGGAGGGATGCCCCAGAGCATCAGAACCGGGTGAGCCGGCAGATGCAGCCCCCCTAACCTGCGAATCCCCCTGGGCCTCCTTGGCAGGAGGGCGGACCAGCAGAACAGGTCCATTTGGATCGATCGGGAAGAACCTGGTGGTGGACCTGCTGTAAAACAGGCCGATCCACATGTGTAGGATGAGGTGGGCCTGTTCAAAGGTCTCCTCAATGGTGAAATCCCACCGTCTGCCCAGGAACCCAATGTGGCAGGGGATGGGACAACAGAAAGGAGCACATTATTATACCGCCACACAGAACAGCACTGCTTGGAATGAGTGTACACAATGATAAAGGAAACTGTCAAGGCAAGGCATAATTTTCAAAGAGTCTTTTGAAGAATATCATCAACAAGTGTCCTTCACTTCTCCTGATATGCTTTGTGAAGTTTGCTGCAAGCCAAGACTAACCCTAGAATATTTTTTTTGCAGAGGACATAATCAGTCAAATTGATACTTAGTTGGTACTTTTGAAAGCACTGCTTAGCCAGTGCTCTCCCTGAAGGTAAAATACATGCCAATTCCAGCTCAGTAGAAACCACTCAGTCATACAGCACATAACACCCATCTTCATAACCTACTAATCTTAAACATATGCAACCAAACTTCATGACCTACTCATCTTCAACATAACAAATATAACAGTGGTGTTATGGGCCTTCTTAAAGAACACCACACCTTGTTTTGATTTGAGCTTTGGGAGAGGGAGTGCATATTGCCATGGTTTGATATGAAGCAGAGAGTGTGTTACCATGAAGGATATTGTACATTACCATAGAGAAAATTGTAACTGACAGTGAGTTTTTAGGAGAGAGTATGTTGTTTTGAAGGACAGCCTACGTACCCGTGCAAGGCCCTCAGCACACTTTTATCCAAAGGGTCACTGGTGTACTTGCTGTCGTGATCAAACTCATACTTGTCTTTCCACAGCCTCGTTACATGGATTGTTTCGCCAACTTGGACAACATGCCTGGTGCAGCTGGAACCCCACTCGTGCCCTTCTGTGGCTGGGTGCCATGCAGGCAAGTCGCAGGGTGATGGTTGGTTTGTCATTTCCTGTTTGCTTCCCTTCTCCTGACACACGGGGGTGACCCCGTTTTTGTCAGTGTGCTGCAGCGGCTCCCGTTGGCTGGACGGGGAGGTTTCAACGACGTTCTGGAGAGAAAGCTGGTGGGGCCCACCTGTCAAACCCAACAGCATACAGGAGGGGGGCAGTGAGTAAGAGTGCTCTTTGGAGATGACCAAAATAACCTCCCCGCTCACCACCAGGCCCTTGGACGTAGGGGACCTGAGGGGGAGCTTGCGCTTGACCAGACGTTTTCGCTCCTTTACTGAGGCATTCGCTTTGAGGCTGAAACTTTGTGCGCTAAGGGCCAAATCAGCCAGCAGGGTGAGAGCGTCGGCGGGCTGGCAGGCACCGGTAGGACCCGACTCTGAGACGCGGCTCACCCCACCTGGGCCCACTTGGTGCCCGTCGGGCGTCAGTCCCTGGGACTGAAGCTGGCCTATCGTTTCACTGTCATGTGAAAATGGAGTGTCGCTATTCAACCATCCTGTGAGATAAAGAAAGAAGAAGAAAAAAAAAATAGGAAAGAGGAAGACAGAGAAAAACCATGTGAAAACAGACAACAAGTAAAGCAGCGCAATGCAGTTGAACTAATGAACTTTGAATTACTTGAGAATGAAAAATAGGCATGCAGCATTGCTTTAGGATTTGGCATTCTGGTTTTGAGGCTACAAGACTGGTGTTTTTGGTGTAGCCAAAAACCAATGGACTAAGTTGACTAAGTCTAAGTCATTAGAAATCCCTAGATTTGGGCCATTTTCACATAGCATTTTCATTCATGAAGATGTCTTATGCCAGGGAGTGCACAAAAATTCCAAACAAAAATCAAGGATTTTTTCTCAATCAAAGGACTCTTTTTTTCTATTTTCTCTTTCTGCTTCCCCCCCATTTTCTCCCAATTTAGTAGCCAATTATACCCTCTTTTTAATGTCAATTATCCCCTCCCTCATATTGAGAGCTCGCTGCCGTAGTCCTGAAACCGGTAGTGACATGCGGCGGAGGACCGCCTTTTCCAAGCCGGAACCCGCCAAGCCATCCCCGTACTGACCCGGTATGCACACAAGGCCACTGCTATACGCAGCAAGCTCGTATCGGCTTCCCTCCCCCTTCCCTGGGGCAGACAGCCAATTGTTACCCCCTAGTGGCACTCCCGGCCAGAGCTGAAACTCGCACCACCTAGAATTAAACCCTGGTCGCAGTGGGCAGTGTCGGACGTTCTACCGTTACACCATCCGGGAGGCCAAATGACTCATTTTAACATGGTTTCAAATAATGAGATTTGAAACACTGAGACATGATACAAAATGAGAGAAAAATTAAAGCTAAACTGTCAGACAAGCAAGGATATCAATGTCACTTTTGAATGGGGTGAGGAGCACATTATGGCATTAGAAACCTTCCTGAATTGAGGGTATAGTGTGCAATAGCAAGAGCAGATAAAAGCTACTGAAGCCGGTCCAAAACGAGACCTTTTGACAACACGCGATTCAGAAGCAACAACAAAGAATAATAGACAAAAGACAAAAAAGAACATGGACAGGAATCCATTTGAAACAGATGCATACCTCAACTCTGTCCTCTTTTGCTTACATCACACTGGTGAGCAATGGCCATTCATGTTCACTGTGTACATTGACTTTGAGTTTAAAACCCCCCCCCAAAAACCCTCTGTCCGTAAATACATACCGTTCTCTTTTGTGCCCTCAGTTATCCTGCTCCTCAGTTGTTTTTTGAAAGGCTTGAGCTTCGCCTGTTCCACCACAGTGGAGGTTGGAGCTTGGCTTTTCAGCAGCTGGATCAAATGGTCGGGATGCAGGGAGGACTTATTGAGATCCAACCTCCTCGGTGAGTTTTTCCTCAGCCGTGTTCTCCCCCATTCAGAATTTCCACAGCTGATGTCAACGGTCCGCAGCTCGTTTGCTGTGCTACTGTCGCTCTTACTTTTCTTCTGCAGAGGTTCACCATTACCCAAGTCAGCTACAAACATGGCTAGCCTCTGACTGTCTGGACTTGCAATTTTTCTCATTTTTAGAGTTTGATAAATTGTTCTCAATTTCTTGATAGATATTAAGGCTTTTGACTTCTGTGTTTCCCCCAAACAGATTGCATCAGGAGGTATTTTAGATGCAATGTCTTTTATTTGGTCACGCTTTACAGGAGGAAAGACCACTGTGCCTGCTGGAATCCCTAAGGAGACTCCTGTCTCCTGTATGTCAGCTGTGTCTTTGGGCATAGCCAGTAAGTCAGCTGTCTCTTTGGGCACAGCCGGTAGGTCAGCTGTCTCTTTGGGCACAGCCGGTAAGTCAGCTGTCTCTATGGGCGGGGCCTGTATGTCAGCTGTCTCTATGGGCGGGGCCTGTATGTCAGCTGTCTCTATGGGCGGGGCCGGTAGGTCAGCTGTCTCTATGGGCGGGGCCTGTCGGTCAGCTGTCTCTATGGGCGGGGCCTGTTGGTCAGCTGTCTCTATGGGCGGGGCCTGTCGGTCAGCTGTCTCTATGGGCGGGGCCTGTCGGTCAGCTGTCTCTATGGGCGGGGCCTGTCGGTCAGCTGTATCCATGGGCGGGCCCTGTCGGTCAGCTGTATCCATGGGCGGGGCCTGTATGTCAGTTGTCTCTATAGGCCGGGAAGGAACTCCTGCAGGCTCAGCTACCTTTTCCTCAGCACATTTACTATTCAGAGCTCTGCTCATCTCTGTCAATGATGCAAGCTCCTTGGGGAGGATTTCAGTGCCGTGGGGGACGAAAACCCTGCCACAGTCCGTGATGATGGTTTTCAGGCCATATCCAAAGCCCTTCTTTTTAGGAGGGTGTAGCTTTGCAATGTCTCGGTGATCCACACTCTGGGCATCTCTCCCCAGGCCCTTATGATCAGCAAAGTGTGAAACCTTCTTCCTCTTTCTGCCCCGTCTGCTACCACGCCTCCTTGAAGTGGGAGGTTTGACCCCTGCTGTTAGTGAAATCTCCCCTCCTGCAAGATGGCCGATCTCAAACAGTAAATCACCCATCTTATCGCTGGACTCTGCAATAATAGCGTTGTAGGCAGACTTCTCTGAACCAGACTCTGTGATATGTTCGGCCATGGGGCCTGATGCAAAAACTCCTCCACTTCCAGTGATGTGATCTGTAGGCAGGTCACCTGACATGGGTGTGGTCGGAGACACCATCACCTCCATGGGAGGCTTGGCACAGGTCAGCGCTACTGTGTCAGGTGTCCCAAAATCCTCTGGGACTGAAGACTGGGACACCTCGGCAGTCGTCGCTGCCTCGTTCTCTCCCGCCTGTTGCTGACTGGTTACACCCTCTGCCCCTCCGTCCAGTCCAGTTTCCCCCTCCACACCTGCCCTGTCACCATAGAAACTTGCAGGAGTTGATGGAAATGCCTCAGGGGACGAGAGACAATAGTAGACATCGTCGTCTGCATCATTGCCTTGCTCCTCTTGCCCAACCGCCAGCAGTTCTATGACCCTGGCTACAGGCAGGATGTAGGCCTCTGGCTGGCCCAGGTATGCCTGCAGGCGCTGCAAGGCCACCTCCCTGCACTTGGGGACACTATAGAGGTGGTTTAGCATCTCGGGTATGTCATACTGGTCTGGAAACCCAGATGGGCTGTCTGGCATTCCTGGCTGGATTAGGGCAGCATAACTTTGCAGGCGCTGTTCCATCCGATCGCAGAGCGCCCCCTGCTGGTTGGGAGGACACTTCCCTGCCTCAGTCTCGGCATAGTTCAGCCCTGGTAGGACCTGCAGCACATCCGGCGAGAGGGAGGACTTGGATCTCAGCATCTTAGTTTCTACACACAGAAAATAAGCAAATTCACCACCAGTGGAAAAACACACACCTTAATGGAAAACAATAGGAAGCCTTCAAAAGGCATACATTTATCTTACTATGTTACAAGTAAGTAAAAAAAAATCATCAATGAACACAAATAAAATGTTTTCACCAGGGCACAACATTAAGACACAAAATACTATTTTCTTTTCATGCAAACCAGTTTGAAACAATATTAGATATTTTAACAAATTGCAACATCATTTACATTACATTTTTAACATTTAACAAAATTAACATTTAATCATGAACATGAACACCACCTAAACCAGAACCACCGCCTAAACCAAATCTGCAAGGATTCGGACAAGGATCAGACAGTCAATAAAACCAGTACACTTCTGCAATACATTTTTTTTCCTTTTTCAGTCATAATTTTCACCATCACAACCCTCAACACCCACAGTATCAAGGACCCAAACAAAAGGCACACAGTATTCTCCATCCTGCAACAGCTCCCCTTCAAATGTTATTTCAGGTGAGTGGAATCACTTTCCGCTACAGGGAAGTCAGTCTGAGGGAGGGATGGAAAATGGGGGACTCCTTCTGGTCTGGGTCTAACATAGCCAAAGCAGAATAACATCGTCTGGGGCCTCGGATAGTGTAGTGGTCTAACGCACTCGCTTTGTGAGTGCAAGCTGCTTATTACAGCCGTGGTGTGACTGTCCGCTCCAGGGGGAGGGGGGGAGGGTGAGCCAGCACAAGCTCTCTGAGAAGCGCAAAGGGTGGCTTCAGAAAGTAGGTGCGTGAGTTCCGTCTTGGAGGAGGCGGATCATCACCACCCTCGGGAATTAGCTTACCCCATAGAAACTAATCTAAATAAATAGAGGGTATAATTGGCCACTAAATTGGGATAAAAATGGAAAAAAGTAAGTTTTTTTATTTTTTTAAACGTACAAAAAACAAACATAACACGTCTGACATAATAGAGAGTGGGAAAATCCTCGTCACCAACATCGACGTCGGGGGTTCCCCACTCAGGGTGGTCAATGTGTACAGCCCTACCAACATGGCCGAGAGGGGTTTCCCTTTTCAACAACGAACAGGTGCTACAAAGGTTTATATTTCAGAAAAATCTCTCAAATACAAAGAAGAACAGTGCAAAGAGAATTCATGGTTTAGTGTTTCACTGTTCTACTTCATGGGTGGCTACATTGGCTCAGTACAATGGTAATTAGTATTTTATATACACTCAGTGGCCACTTTATTAGGTACACCTTTCTGGTACTGGGTAGGACCCCCCTTTGCCCCCAGAACAGCCTGAATTCTTTGTGGAATGGATTCAACAAGGTGCTGGAAACATTCCTCAGAGATTCTAGTCCATGTTGACATGATAGCATTATGCAGTTGCTGCAGATTTGTCGGCTGCACATTCATGTTGTGAATCTCCCGTTCCACCACATCCCAAAGGTGCTCTATTGGACTGGAGATCTGGTGACTGTGGAGGCCATTAGAGTACACTGAACTCATTGTCATGTTCGTGGAACCAACTTGAGATGACGTGTGCTTTGTGACATGGCGCATCATCTTGCTGGAAGTAGCCATTAGAAGATGGGTAGACTGGCACATGGTCAGCAACAAGGCTCAGGTAGGCTGTGGCATTTAAACAATGCTCAATTGGTATTAAGGGGCCTAAGGTGTGCCAAGAAAACATTCCCCACACCATTACACCACCACCACCACCAGCCTGAACCGTTGACACAAGGCAGGATGGATGCATGGATTCATGTTGTTTACGCCAAATTCTGACCCTACTATCTGCATGTCGCAGCAGAAATCGAGATTCGTCAGAGCAGGCAACGTGTTTCCAATCTTCAACTGTCCAGTTTTGGTGAGCCTGTGCCACTGTAGCCTCACTTTCCTGTTCCTAGCTGACAGTAGTGGAACCCGGTGTGTCTTCTGCTGCTGTAGCCCATCCACATCAAGGTTCGACGTGTTGTGCGTTCAGAGATGCTCTTCTGCATACCATTGTTGTAACGCGTGGTTCTTTGAGTTACTGTCGCCTTCCTGTCAGCTTGAACCAGTCTGGCCATTCTCCTCTGACCTCTCTCATTAACAAGACGTTTTCGCTCACAGAACTGCCGCTCACTGGATGCTTTTTGTTTTCCGCACCATTCTCTGTAAACTCTAGAGATTGTTGTGCGTGAAAATCCCATGATAGTTTGAGACACTCACACCACTCCGTCTGGCACCAACAATCATCCCATGGCCAAAGTCACTTAAATCACATTTCTTCCCCATTTTTGGTCTGATCAACAACTGAACCTCTTGACCATGTCTGCATTCTTTCATGCACTGAGATGCTGCCACATGTTTGGCTGATAAGAAAATTGCATTAACAAGCAGGTGTACCTAATAAAGTGGCCACAGTGTAAACCTCTTCAGACTCCACTACCACTGAACACTGTCCTGATCCAGTCAAAAAAAAAACCCCACTAACCTTTTCTTTCCCAGTGTTACAGGTATGATACTGAACAGTCCCTGCAATGATGTCTATTGCTGTATTACTGCACTGATCTTGTACGCTAACTATGATTGTTCTTACCTTGTATTAATGCACATCTTGTAAGTCGCTCTGGATAAGAGCGTCTGCTAAATGCTTAAAATGTAATGTAAAAATGTAATGTAAAATGTGTATATATGTATATATAGTATATACAGTACTTATATCCCAATATATTACATTACTTATATCCCAATAATAATATTATATTACTTACATCCCAATACCTGATTTGTTTAAAAATCTGGAAAAAAAATGTACAAGATATTTCTTGCATTTTATTTCATAAGATGATATTTGCTTACCTTTCTGCAAGGCTCTTGAGTCAGGAAACACGAACATTGCCAGCAGAGTCTCCCTCACTTCTGACAGAGGGTCTAAGAACACAGTCCACACACACTACATTACTGTCTGCGCAGGAACAGTCCCATGTTCACTTCAAACGCAAACAATCTAACATTTTACACCTTAAACCAGTGATGGGGCAGTGAGGCTCCATGAAACCCAAAGTGGGAGAATAATGCATTATAGTACTGTATCATTTAGTTGGTGCTAGCTGCCTAACATACTAAAATATAATGCATAAAATTGAACAACGATTGCAACCAAAAAGACTAGTAGTCTATAATATTAGATAAGCTAAGGTGCAATGCCTTGGTGAAGGCAAATTAAAGCCACATGGCATGGACAGTAGTCTCTGCAATTACAGTTTATCCTGACGGATATGCTGGATCAATAACGGCTTTTTTTTTTAAACCTCCCAGTACGGGTGCCTTTAAGTTTGTGGAGGTGCTCATGGAGTAACACAAACTCAATGAAATTGTTTTACAGGACTGTTCAGGGACTGCATACGATTGAAACTATTATTCTGTTCGTGTTACTGTGCTGTACTGTACTGTACATGAAATGCTCTCGCATGCAGACAAAAAATGTGTTGAAAAATTCTGAAACCCATCTAGTTCATTTTAATATATACTGTGAGAACACCTGTATCAAATGTATGGAATTTATGAAGGGGCAGCATTAAAACACAAACAAAAAAACCCCTGTCATTTCTTACCTTCATACATTAGAAAGTACGAGGAATGTAACAGGATGAGCAAACCAAAGTCATTCAATTGCAGAACAAGGGCCTAGGACAGAAAAGGAGGAAACGTTTGATCAGAGGGACGGTATTGCTATTAGTTCTTTACAAATACTATAAAATGCTCCAGTACAAGGAATGTGTCCTGTGGGTCGTTTCAGGTAACCTATGATAAGAGCCAGGAATGATTAACATGGTTGGAACAAGCTGTCTCAAAGGGCAATGGTTGCCTGGGCGACTCTAGCATGCTCCTTCTAAGCAGGGGACAGGGGAATACAAAGGTTTCTGTGTAATGCTGTGCCTTAAATAAACAGCCCTGAAAAACACACTTAAAAGCAACACACCTAGCTCTTATCTGCTTATCTATCTTTCAGTTGAGATATTGTACCGTAGATAAGCGTTTCCCATTTCCCAACAGCTTTTATGTGCTGTCGTCTGGGCTCAAATATAAATGCCATCTCTTTTTACCAGTATGTATTTTTATAATCAGTAGCCGCGCCAACCGGATAATTTGCAGGTTCAAGAGCTGCAATACGATAAATAAATGAATGAAGGTGGAACCCACACTGTGTGTAGAAAAGGGAATATCCCAAACGAGGCGAAGGTTCGATGTATAATTTAAAGTCTTTTAATCGACAAAAGACAAAGAGACAGACGTTTCGGTCAAATGACCATCATCAGTATAACTGATGGTTATACTGGTTATACTGATGATGGTCATTTGACCGAAACGTCTGTCGACACAAAAATCGACCCAGTGCTTTCCAACCCAAAGGGAAGGAATGAAGAAAAGAGGGATGGAGTGTGGGATCAACAGTGCTGAAAGTGTGCCCTGGACACTGGCAATAAAGTTTGGATTGGCCGACAGCTTGAACACAAGCGGAGACAGTCAGTATATTTATGCATACGCGTATATTACATATCAGCATATACCGTCAAAGCAAATGCCTTCAGATATCCGTCTTTAGATGTCAGTCTCCAGGTGTCCGCCTCTAGAGATGCCTTTGTGTGTGGAATTTGGGGTTGTGTGTTTAATGTGTCCACCCAGAGTTCAGATGTACATATTCACCCTGAACCAGAGACAGAATGCTCTAACGTGGACCCATGAGGAGCGTTCAGGCAGGCAGCCCTGGTGATTAATAGACTTGTGGCTTTAAACCCTTTTTAATTTTGTCCCCATGGAGCAAATGGAAGATGATTCATCATAGTCATTCACACTGACCCTCAGTTCTTCAAACCAGTGGCAGGTTTACCTGGATCCCCACAGAGATCTTACACATGCCGACTTACACCAGACCTTAAAGGAGAATTTTACCCATATTACATTTTTTTGATATGTTGTCCTTTGTCCTGATCATTGTACAAATGCAACGGTATATACTGTACATATTTTTATAGATATAAGAACTATTCAAGCTAAAATGAACAAAAATACATTTTCCTGTTCATCTTACTGAACCTAGTGTCACATAATGCATTTATTTTGTCTCATGCCCCCCAACAAATAGCTAAATGTGCACTGCACAACTGTTGATTGGCGTTTTGAGACCTCACACTGCAACAAACTCAACACGAATACGTAAAACAGAACACAAATGTGGCTATTTTCGTACCTCTTTTTGTGTGCTTCTTGGCCCTAGGAGCTAAAAGAGGGAGGATTGCGGGTAACGGCTTTGTGACTCTGTGGCATCCTGTACCAGCCACTTCCTACCACAGAAATGTACCTCTGTAGGCCATGCAGCTCAAACCAGTGGAGCGGCAGGTTTTTTAAATATTTTTATTTTATTTTAGAGAGCGAGGGTTTGGTCTTTGGCACCCTATGCGTTGATGATGACCCAACCCTGAGAGGCTGACCCAACCATGAGAACCCCTGTGAGAGGCTGACCGTTCCTAAACCTTTGGTGTTATATTTGCCCACGTTTAAAACTCACCAGCTCCTTTTCCTTCAGCTCGCGAGTCAGCAGGGGGAGCGAAGTGTCCTCGGCCGCCGACGTCACCACCTCGTACAAATTGCAGAACCTGCCTTCCAGGGAAACTGGCAGACCGGAAGTTTATCAATCACATGTTCGGTACGGATCCAAGCAGATGCTGCCCGCAAGCACTGATCTGGGTCAGCTAATGCTACTGCAATATTTGGAGCATAACCACTTTCAAGCAAAGTTCAAATCAAGGGATTGGGGAAAGCCATTTTGTTTCCTGTGTGGCTGGTGCAAACTGCAGTTAAGGTATTCCATGGAGACCAATATCTAGAGCTGATGAGAGTTAAATCAACAGTGGTTTGCTCACCATTTATCAAATTAGTGGTGAGAATTTAAGTGGTGTCATCTTGTTTTTTAAGATCTTAATGTTTTCTGGTTTCACTCAAGCATGCACAGGGTGGGCAGAGGGGGCCACTCGTTTGTAATGGCCCTTCTACACGTAACTGCGAAAATAAAGGAAAACCCTTGAGTAAATAAGGGATACTGGCGGCTCTTTGGGGTGCGTTTTCCTGGAATGGTTTAGGTCCACTCAACCCCTTGAGGGTAAGGTAAATGCCAATAAATACAAAGCCATTATGAGTGATCACCTTCATCCTCTGGTGAAGCATTTCTATCGTGATGGGAGTGGTCATTAAATGGTTTGTTGAGCATGAAAACGATGTAAACCATGTGCCATGGCCATCTTAGTCACCAGATCTCAACCCAACTTAACACTTATGGGAGATTCAGGAGCAGCACTTGAGACAGTGCTTTCCACCACCATCAACAAAACACTAAATGATGGAATTTTTCATGGAAGAATGGTGTTGCATTGCTCCAATAGATTTCCAGACACTTGTAGAATCTATGCCAAGGGACACTGAAGCTGTTCTGGCAGATTGTGGTGACCCAACACCCTATTATGACACTTTATGCTGGTATTTCCTTTATTTGGGCAGTTACCTGTATGTTTGAGCCATGAGATGCTCTGTGTACTTAAAGGAATAACACACCTTCACTGGTAAAGCAGGTTTCAAAGATTCCCTGTGGTAAGCGTTTCCTCAGGTCTGAAACTCTTATAACCCTCTCAACGGTTAACATCGCAGGGCTGAAACAAACAGTAAACAGTACAATTTGTCAACAGTAGTTGCCATTTTGTTATTATGAATAAAAAAATGCCAGACCAACAAGCTTGTTTAGCCAAATTGTAAAAGAAAGGAAATGGATGTGGATTAAGACCATAAGCCATAAGGGTCACAGTGCTGGGCTCTGGATCTGAATGCAGCAGTGCGGAGTTCTGGTCAGAGTGCCCAGGGATGGTAAGGACTTACAACTGGCCTGGGATCAGTTACAGTGTGAGAGAGTAAGGCTGTAAGGCTAGGCTAATGTGTGACTTGCACCTGACATGGGATCAGTTACAGTGTGAGAGAGTAAGGCTAGGCTAATGTGTGGCTTACAGCTGACCTGGGATCAGTTACAGTATGAGATAGTAAGGGTGTATTGCTAGGCTAATGCATAACGTACAGCTGGCCTGGGATCAGTTACAGTGTGAGAGAGTAAGGGTGTATGGCTAAGCTAATACATGACTTTCAACTGGCCTGGGATCAGTTACAGTAGGAGAGAGTAGAGGTGTATGGCTAGGCTACTGCATGACTTACAGCTGCGCGGGGATCAGTGCTCCAGTGTTAGACCTCATGGCCACATGGTAAACCTGGGACTGTATCTGAAGCTGGCCTCTCCACGGGTGGTAATGAAACACTACAATCAAACATGTACCATCAGTGCATCTCACACACCTCGCACACCTCACACAGCTCACACAGCACACACACACTACACACACTACACACACTACACACACACTACACAATACAAAAACATCATCACAAACCATCAATGCATTACCACACACAGAACAGCACTACATCACCATCAAATCACTTTCAAAGCCTCTCACTACAATCGCATATTACTCCAACAGAGATGCATCAAAACAATGTCATTGCACACATTCATGCATCATTAAAGCTTGTCACTCCCCAATAACCTTGTGTAAGTCCGCTTATCTGTAACCTGACCAGATAAAAGCTTCACTTCACTTCCTGCTTACCTGCTTTTGCTGCACTGCTAGAAGAGAGGGAAAAAAACAGTCAATTATTAAAAATAAATAAAAATGTCACTATTGTTTTAACTTAAAAATATGACTTTTAATATTAAAATATTAATGAATTTCCTCAACTTTGACCATGAATTTCCTCAACTCGTAAAAAGTTATAACAAGTTATAACTTTGAGCAAATTAAGAGAGATAGCAGGAATGTCAGTCCCCGACACCTAAGTGCCATATGCTGTAGAAGCTTGGCTTTTCAACAGCAGGGGAACATTCCAGATTTTTATGACAGTTTGTCAGTAATTTGGGCTTTAGTACCACAAGGTCACGATCCTGCTTTAGCCAACATAAGGCCACAGTTCTGGTTTTACCACATTAATATAGTATAATGGTTAGGGATATGGGCTTGTAACTTGAAGGTTGCAGGTTCGATTCCCACGTTGGGCCACATGGTACCCTTGAGCAAGGTACTTAACCTGAATTGCTTCAGTAAATATCCAGCTGTATAAATGGATATGTAAAGAAATGTAAACTGTGTAAGTCGCTCTGGATAAGAGCGTCTGCTAAATGGCAAAAATGTAAATGTAAAAAAATGTTATAGAGGAAATCGGCACACCTTTTCTCCTGCAACACAGATGTGCATGGCTTGGTCTCTCCGTAAGAGAACGCCACGATGACGAACGGGAGGGCATGTCTGGGGCACACGGTTGTGCCTTCTCCCTGACCACAAGGCTCGTACAGGTAGTACTGGAACACAAACACAGACAGGGTCAGAGGGTGCCGTGTGCAAAGCATTGGGTCACACTGGGCTTGTGATTGGTGAGGTCGCAGATACATGCCGATCTACCTGTGAATTTTAGGAATTCAGGGATACTATGGTAAAATAACTTTGAACAAACAATAGAATAGATTTATTCCTGGGCACGCTCGAAAGCCAGTCGCTGTCTGACAGGAGAGATTTACACCCGAGGGTAAGCTGGTAGGCCAGACTCTTACAGGAGAGATTTATACCTGGGTAAGCTGGTAGGTCAGACACTTACAGGAGAGATTTATACCTGGGTAAGCTGGTAGGCCAGACTCTTACAGGAGAGAGTTATACCTGGGTAAGCTCGTAGGTCAGACACTTACAGGAGAGATTTATACCTGGGTAAGCTGGTAGGCCAGACACTTACAGGAGAGATTTATACCTGGGTAAGCTGGTAGGCCAGACTCTTACAGGAGAGATTTATACCTGGGTAAGCTGGTAGGCCAGACTCTTACAGGAGAGATTTATACCTGGGTAAGCTGGTAGGCCAGACACTTACAGGAGAGATTTATACCTGGGTAAGCTGGTAGGCCAGACACTTACAGGAGAGAGTTATACCTGGGTAAGCTGGTAGGCCAGACACTTACAGGAGAGAGTTATACCTGGGTAAGCTCGTAGACCAGACTCTTACAGGAGAGATTTATACCTGAGTACGCTCATAAGCCAGGAAGGAGCTGGTGGTGGAGGACACAGCACTGATCTGCTCTGATATGTGGCAGTCAAACCCAGGGGAGGGTGCAGTGAATTTTTGGGTGTAGTTTTCCATCACAGCTTTTACTCTGCCCTGGAGAGGAAACAGAGAGTTGAATATCAGTGTGAAATTCCTCACATTGCAGTGAGAGAGTGTGTGTGTGAGAGAGAAGAGGAGACAGGGAGTGTGTGTTTGTATCTGTGTGGCAGAGGAAGAGATTGTGTGTGAGACCGAGAGGGTGTGTTAATGTTTTTATGATATGATGGGGGGTTGTGTGAGTGTTTCTAAGACAGAGAGATTGAGAGTGGGGAAAAAGGAATGCATGTACTTATAAGTGAGCCCTTTATAAAACTCCTTCCCAGTCCTTCTCCTGCAATGCCTGGGAGATTCAAAGCTCTGCACATTTCCCTGCACTCTTCCAGACAAACACTCTAAGAACCTCCCCAAAAGGAGAACTGCTTTGATCAAGGTTTATATGAACAGGATCAGGAGCTTAAGTGATCAGTATGAATAGAAAGCCTTCTGGTTTGATAGAGGCAAATGTAAATAGGATCTGAACTGGTTTGAGCTAGGAAAATGTGAATAGGATCAGGGGATTCAGTCCTCAGTAGAAATAAAAAGGCTTCTTCATCATTACCATGTCAACACACGTTATCTAGTGTAAAAAGAAAAGATGGAGCTTGTGTTACAGTACATAAAGCACAGATGATCTGTTATGAATGGAAGCCACTCATCTTTAACAGGGAGAACAACCTGCTGGCTTGTGACCCCAAATTATAACGGTGTCTCCTCAATCAGTCTGAGGTTACCTTGGTTAACCTCAGGATGGCGATGTAGCCAGACTTTCCCTGATACCAGGGGCTGAAATCCAGGCAGTCCGAGTACTTTGAGATGTAAACACCTGTGAGGAAAAGAGAGAACACGATTCAGAGGGATTTTACCCAACATTCCTTTTGCTAAACATCAAAGAGCCTGGTGCTTGGCTCACTGATGCAGCGTAGATTTGCACGCATGCTCTTTTTGCAGATTCCAGATGGCCCAGTCGAAACCTTGCTCCACTTTGCGGAGCAGCTCACAGCACCAGGCGTTCAAGATCAGCGCGTCTTAAAGTTGAAGCACAGTTGGTGTCTTGTTTCTGCTTTCTGTTCTTATGAATAGAGTCTTTCACAAGTTTCAACAATCCACCTTGAAACTCCTGTCCTGCAGGTTCTGTGGCTCCTTAAATGTAGAGGGCTCTGGTTTCCCATGCTGTTATTTGTCATATTGTCCCTCATGTCTCAGTATTTTGGGAATAATGTGGCTCCAAGGCATGCACGCATTGAAAAGCAGTCTGACCTGAAGGTCACAGGTTCTATTCCGAGCCAACACAAATTAAACAGCAGCCAAAGGTTACAGGTTGTATCCTCCGATAGGTCGATCGCGGTCAACAAGGCAAATATCGGCGGATACTGATGGTCCACCGATATATTGGTGCACCCCTAGTTCCTACAGATGCCACTGTCAATATCGTATTCATTTCTTGTGAACTATGCATCTGCTATATTTCCATTCAATTGGAATCACAAATAGTTTCCATGTTTAATGACGGCTTCACTCGATTTGGTTTATAACTAAAGGTGTTTAAAAAAATTCAAAAATCGTTCAGTGTGTGCACTCAGTCAACGACATTCCTGACCAGAGTTCATATTTCCACATCTCTTGCCATGTTGAAAGGGGAGATTTCTCCCAAAATGCGACAGCACACTCCCTGTAAATCAAAACATTTTTTTTTACCCAGACTGGGGCAAGTCCTTCTTTTCCTCTGGTAAGGAGGGCACAAAACAACACACAGCTCATTTCAACACTTCATCCAAGTCTGGGCAGGAAGAGGATGTGGTTTCCCCTCAAGACTTTTTAAGAGAACTTTGTCATTGTATTTCTGTTGTTTTCATAACACTTGGAAATGGATTCAATCAACGTTTGTCCTTAATTCACTCACGATTAAAAACGAGTAAATTTTTCCCTCTCGAAACAAACATAGTTTGGATTAAGGCACCACAAAAACAGGAACTAAACTAGTTTAGACTGGTATACTATTTGTGAGCAATATTTCCCAACATTGGAAGTGCCAGCATTCACATGAAATACCTGACATTCACTGAATTCATTTTTGTGAGGGGGTGGAAAATAGCACACAAGCCACTGTATCAGCATGTAAAATCGTTTGAGCCTGTCGGTTTCCTGTGCTGCATAAAGCCTAGGCCACTCACTCCCACAGCACCTTCACACACGGCTCCATTCGCATCTCCTCACACACTCTTCTGCCGAGTTGAATTAGTTCAGTGTGCTGCTTGGAAGAGCATGGGAGTAGACGTGACTTGAATTTCAAATGCAACCACAGCTGCTAGTAGGCTTTTTTTGTTCTTGTTGTTTTTTAAAATCACAGCATATTAATACATAAAATAAAATAAAACACTAGCAATGTATCTTCAGCAGAAGAAAAACTCATAGCACGTTTAAAATTTTTTTTTAAAAAAACAGCTACACATCCACTGCAGGTTAAAATAAATAATTAATTCATCAAATAAATATAAATAATTGGCTGTAGTGATACGCAGGAAGGGGGATTTCAGTCAGCGGGACAACCATGTGTCATCGCACACTAGCCTCTTGTCAATCGGGCATCCACAGTCAGCCTGCAAGTGTCCTCTGACTCAATGTCTGTGCTAGCTTAACTGGTGGACTGTGGAGTGAAAAGGAGAAGACTGGACTTTTGAAGGAAATCACATGCTTATCTGCACTATTTCTTATAGCCATTTGGCTTTATAATGACTGTGCCCTTTTGCAAAATTTTCACATTTTGTTGCATCAGAGTAAGTTAACCAATTGGTAATGTAACTGCCATTGCTTTAGTTGAATCTGTTTTTAAATGAATGAAGGTTGTGTTTACCCACAATACTGCTGAGCTAGCTCGCTAGCTTACTACAAATGAACACAAACTTAACTTACAGTAATGAGGAGCCTGCGAATATAGGCAGCAGGATGCTAGCTAGCTGTGGTGAATGGAATAATAGCCATGTGGCACACATCACTCCCAATATGTTTTTTGCATGGGGAATACTTCAGTCTTTTTGCCTTTTCAACCAGAAAACGTGTTGAAAGGAAATGTTTATGTGCTGTGTCGAGTTCGTATGCGTTCACTTTGTAAAGGTAGCACTCAATGTTAAATGTTGACTTTGCACAACTGGACTGTTAGCAAAATGTATCAAAGAAACAATTAGATGTTTACATATACAGGATATAAATACAATCCAAAATACCAACAGATATAATGGAGATACATTTTCCTTTCCCTTTCACTTTCCTTTCCTATCACCCCCACTTCCTATCTTCTTCCTCTCAGCCCTCCCTCTCACTCCCATCATTTAGCTCTTGAAATAAATGAGTTTCACTTTCAGTTGAGTCAGGATGCCAAGAGAGAGACACGACCACAGCACAGCAGCACGGTAAAATGCTTTTTAAAACTGGTTTTACTTTGGCTTTACTCTGGTTTTACTTTGTGTCTGACACTGATTTGATTGTCTGAGAGGGGGTCTCTGGAGGATTAAGGAGAATGCTCTGGTATAATTTTTATGTGGGGTCAACAGTACTGTCACAGTAGGACTGGGGTTTTCCTTACTATATTTCAAAAACTTGGGTACAGTAAAGTGGCACCATTAAGTCATACCATTCTGCCTCGAAGCACAGAAACCCTTTCGGATTCATGAAGTATAAACAAAAGGGAGAAAACTGCTGTTTGTATTAAATGTCTGTCATATTCTATTAAAAACTGTTTGTTGTCAGGGTTTATGAGGGCTGGCTCATCTGAACAAGATAGTCTCCATCTGAAGAGCAAATACTACCTATACACCCCACTCTCATGGCCATCCAAGCTGATTGGCACATTGTATTCATTGTATGTCATAAATAAATCCTGTATTTTTTTTTGTCATGTCCCGTTTCGTTCACCACCTGGCTATTGGAGTGAGGACAGGTTTTATGGGTTTGTAACAGTAAGTTAGCTAGCTCGCTTTTCCAATGTGTCCAGTTAGATAACTAGTACATCTGTAGAATTCATTAATCACATTACAATGTGCAAGAGCAAAAGTGTGACTGATGTTCAAATTATTATGCTCATTCAGTTACATTAGCAGAGAATGAGGTCATGCAACAGCAGTTGCGTTTTTAGCCTAGAAAACCAAACAAAAAATTGGTTAGCCTGTGTTTGACTCCATCAAACTTCGCCTAAGCCGGTCCCAAGCCCGTGTTGAAAAAGAAGGAGGGTTGGGGCGTGGGACCAGCAACTCCACCCCCGTGAAAACCCTAATCGCTGCAGAAACGATGAGAAGAAGCCATTCCGGTAACACTACGGCGAAGAAGAGAAGGCACATCCTCGGATGTATTTGTGAAGGGGCCGGGAGAAAGCCAACAGGAAGCCCGACCCCGGATGATCCCAATCTTCAACACCAAAACCAACACCAGAGTAGGGCACCTGGAACGTCCGAACACTGTTCCAGTGTGGTCGTACGGACCAGGTCCTGAAGACCATGAGAGACTATCGCCTTGACATACTAGGCATTAGTGAGATGAGATGGACTGGGCAGGGGCGTCTCGTGATCGATGGAACAACTGTTCTCTACTCCGGGAAGCAAGACCACCATACCCATGGAGTCGGCCTCATCCTCTTCAGCTGCGCGGCACAAGCGTTGGTTGGTTGGAGGCCGGTGAACGAACGCATCATCACGGCGAGGCTCTACACTAGGCATGCCAAGGTGACCATTGTGCAAGTCTATGCCCCAACCAAAGTCGCCTCAGAGGAAAAAAAGGACATATTTTACACCCAGCTCCAAGGCGTGCTCGAAGAAATTCCCAGCTATGACATCAAGCTGTTCATTGGAGACTTCAATGCAAAGCTGGACAGTGACAGAAGGGGCCTTCACACCACAGTGGCACCACACGGGTCTGCAAGCTCTACAAATGACAACAGTGAAAGACTGTTGATGTTAACAACAGTTAACATGATGTTAACGGTGACTGTAGGCAGGCAGTGTGGTATAATGGTTAGGGAGCTGGGCTTGTAACGTTAAGGTTGCAGGTTCAATCCCCAGGTGGGACACTGCCATTGTACCCTTGAGCAAGGTACTTAACCTGCATTGCTTCAGTAAATATCCAGCTGTATAAATGGATTGTAAAGAAATGTAAACTGTAAGTCGCTCTGGATAAGAGCATCTGCTAAATGCCTGTAATGTAATGTAATGTAATGTAATGTTAACCAGCACCAACGGTCTCAGCATTGGTAACACCTTCTTCAAGATCCAAGATCCACAAGGTGACATGGGTATCACCTGATGGTAACACCCGGAACGAACTGGACTACATCTGTACCAGCACAAGGTGGAGCTCGTCACTGGTAGACGTTCGCTCCCATAGAGGAGCAGATGTTGGATCAGACCACTATCTTGTGGAGGGCAAGATCAGGTTGAAGCTAAAGAAGGTGCAAACGGTGCGGGCCAAAAGAGCTTATGCGGTGGACAAGCTGAAGAACGACGTTATATCTAAAAGATACTGTGAGGAGTTCAGCAAGAAGCTTGAGGTACTGCAACATCCATCATCCATCGAGGAGCAGTGGGGCTGGTTCTCCCGCGCCATCTCTGAGACTGCGGTGGCAGTGTTAGGGAGAAGAAGAGGTTACAACAAGGAAAGATGGATATCAGATAGGACATGGAACTTGATTGATGAAAGGAAGATGGCTAAGATAAGAAGAGAACAGAAGAGGGGACTCCGGAGATGGAGGATGGAAGATGAGGAGTACAGACCCCTGGACAAGGAAGTTAAAAAGAGCTGCAGGAATAATAGGAGAAGGTGGCTAGCGGAGAAAGCAAGGGAGGCACAGGAGGCAGCAGAGAAGAACAAGATGAAGACGCTGTACAGGATCATGCGGGAGCTAACCAGCTCTAGAAGCAGCTCCGGCGTGCCAATCAGGAGCAAGGATGGCAGGGCTCTTCTGAGCGACGAAGAGCAAGAGGCAAGGTGGGTGGAGCACTTCCGCGAAGTGCTAAACCAACCAACACCTCCCACGCTTTTCAACCTTGACCAGGAACCACCAGCTCCAACTCTGAACATTACTTCAGACGAGATATCAGGTATTGAAGTTGCCAGAGCAATCAAGAGCCTCAAAAACAACAAGGCGCCGGGACTCGACGAAGTATCCGCCGAGTTGTTGAAGCACGGTCGAGAGGTCGTTGTGGAGTGCCTCACCCACTTGTTTAACCTGATCTGGCACTCCGAAGATGTTCCTGCCGACTGGAGAAGTGGGGTCATCGTGACGCTGCCCAAGAAGGGAAACCTCAGTGACTAACAACTGGCGGGGCATCACACTGCTGTCTATCCCTGGCAAGGTGTTCTGCAGTGTACTGCTCCAACGCCTAAAGACAGAGGTGGATAACATCTTAAGAGAAGAACAAGCTGGCTTCCGGAAGGGAAGGTCCTGCTCCGAACAGATCTTCACACATCGTAACATCATTGAGCAGTGCCTAGAACTCCAGACGACCCTCATAATCAATTACATCGATTTCAAGAAAGCTTTCGACAGCGTCCACCGTGAATCACTGTGGCAGATTGTCCAGCTGTACGGCATGCCATCCAAGTACGTGAACATCTTCAGAGCCCTGTACCGTAACTCCATTTGTCGAGTCAGAACCAGCAGTGGCACTACCGATGACTTTGACATTGTGACCGGTGTAAGACAGGGTTGCATCCTGTCACCCTTACTCTTCCTTATCGTCATCGACTTTGTGATGAGGAAGACCCTTGCCGGAACGAATTTCGGCATCAAGTGGGGACAGGACAGACTGACCGACTTGGACTTTGCAGACGATCTGGCTCTGATTAGTCATACCCACTCTGCATTACAAGAGATGACCAGCAATCTCCATGAGCACGGAGGGAAGGTTGGTCTACGGATCAGCCACGAGAAGACCAAGGCCATGATCATCGGGCAGGACCAACATCACCCACCACTCTCTCTAGGCGAGCATGATATTGAGTACGTCGACAACTTCACGTACCTCGGCAGCAACATCTCGAGCACAAGAAACGTGGAGAAGGACGTACGAACAAGATTTGGCAAAGCTGCAGGAGTGTTCCAACGGCTCCGCAACATATGGTCGTCCAATGCCATCACTACGGCAATCAAGCTACGCCTCTACATGTCAGTGGTCATTCCAACAGCGACTTACGCCTGCGAGATGTGGATGAGGACAGCCAGCATCACCAACATGTTGGATGTCTTCCACTGACAATGCCTCAGAACCATCTTGAGGATCTCATGGTTCACATCACCAATGAAGAAGTGATGAGAAGGACAGGGGTGGCACTACTGTCTGACATGGTCTCTGACAGGAGAAGAAGACTGGCTGGACATACTCCAACTGCCAAGAGAACGACCAGCGAGTGTGGCAATGGACTGGGTGCCAGAGGGCGGCAAGAGGAAGAGAGGGAGGCCAAAGAAGACGTGAAGACATACGTTTAAGGAAGACCTAAGCGAGATGGGTGTCAGCTGGCATGGTGCACGGAGGGTCGCCAGTGACCGGTGCAGATGGAGGGGACTCGTCGCCCAATGTTCCAGCAGGAACGGGAGGAACTAAGTCTAAGTAAGTCTGTATTTGATTCCATCACAGCGCGGCAATTTTTCTGGTGGGCAAACTTGTTGTCAAAGTCTGGAAGTTCGGTGATGAAACCGTTAGTTATTGAGAGCATGGACAAGGCATTTAGCCTCTCTTGAGACATTGGGCCAGATGCAAGAACCACTTTTACGCACAAATTCGTTCGTAAGTCACTCTGTGAGTGATTTACGAGAATTTGCCGCATTCACCAATTTTCTTGTATTTAGAATTTTGTCTTAGGTACGAACAAGATTTACGAGTGGTCCAGAGCTGTCGTACGAGTCATACATACAATTTGCCTGCCGTTCTCCAAAGCAAAATAACTTTGTTTTTGACTAATGGATTGTGTCTATTTCGTTACTTAGAACTGTTGAGTTTGAATATATAAATTACACAATAAATGATAGAATTCATAATGTATAATCATTTTGAGAGTATCCTGTTTGACAATTGTAGGCCTATATTTGACTGTTTTCTTTTCAAATTGTAGGATAATATAATTCATAATTCATTAATATAATTATATCATTATCATTCATTTCAATTGTGGCTATTGAGGCTATGGTATAATACTACAATATCAATATAAACATCTCAAACTGCAAAACGACTTAAATGGTGCACTAATTGCTTTATCATGCACAACGTCATGGCTTACCTACTTCTTTTGGATGCCCTAGAGCGTCAGGCCCTTGGAAGAGAGCGCGTCTTTAGAGAGCGCGCTGATCTATTTACAGAGACAGACGAATGGCTAGTGTCGCGTTTTCGGTTACCACGGGCTGTGCTTCTACATATATGTACATTGTTGGAGCCGCAACTCAGCAGACAGACACGCCGATCCAACCCTATTCCACTACATCTCCAAGTACTAACCACCCTCGGATTCCTGGCCACAGGAACGTTCCAAAGAGAGGTAGAGGACAGATCGGGTGTATCCCAGTCTTCTGTGAGTCGTGCGCTCCACCCGGTCATCAAAGCCCTCATCAGACTATCACCCAGGTACATCAAATTCCCATACACCGCCGCCGTTTTGTTGTTTGTTTTTAAAGCTTTGAATGGGCTGGCACCTCTGTACTTAGCTGAACTTTTACATTGTCACACCCCAGCTAGAGCACTGAGGTCGGCAGATCGGCTGCTGCTGGATGTCCCCAGGACTAGGCTAAAAACCAGAGGTGACCGAGCCTTTGTGGCGGCTGCCCCTAGGCTCTGGAACAGCCTGCCCTTGCATATTAGATCTGCCCGAACCTTAGAGGTCTTTAAGTCCGTATTGAAGACTTACCTTTTCTCCCTGGCTTTCAACTCCAGTTGAGCTAGACACTTTTATGGTACTTTTATGTGAATTATTTTTTCCTTCTTCTTTTTCTTATTGTATGTACTGTTTTTATTACTGTTTATTTATTACTGTTTATTTATTACTGTACAGCACTTTGGTCGACTGTTGGTTGTTTAAAGGTGCTTTATAAATAAAGTTTGAGTTGAGTTGAGTCCAAGTACAGATCAAGAGGGACTTTCATGCCATCGCTGGACTACCCAACATCATCGGAGCAATAGACTGCACACACGTACGCATTAAAGCCCCGATATTAATATTTCCCAGCAAACCAAGGTTAATAAACAAGCATTGTTTTCCAATAACAGACAAGGAAAACAAAAAATAAGTTTAACTTCTATTTTTTCTTGAATTTCTTCACACCCTTGATATGTAACAATGCTTCTTAGGAATTGACTCTGGCAAACGTGGCATGCCGATTCTTGGAGCAGACACCAATTGACCACTGTAGCAGGGCCCATGCTCACAGGTGCTGCCAATCAGGTGCCAATCAGGCACCTGATTGTCAGCACCTGGGGGTACCGGAAGCTCAAAACAAGAGTCAATAGCAACAGCAGAATAAGCTGTTTGGCATTGGCAGAGAAGATTTGGCAAATCTTTCATGGGCGCAACCCACATACTCAGCTGTGCTGCTCATCCCACAAATGCATGTTCCTTACAAATGGGGCCATTTAAAAGGGAAATAAACAGGCTTTCCAACGGTATACAATTTATTGCCAAGAAGCATTATTACAACAGAGAAATAATCTACCAAACACAAATTTCTGAACTTTTTGTTCGATGTTTATGTAACAGGAGTATTCATATCCAGGCCTCGAGGTCCGTAGTGTCTGCAGGTATTTGTTCCAACCATGTACTACACCACCTGATTTCACTAATTAGCTTGCTCCCTGGACCAAGGAGGTAAACTAATTATTCAAAATCAGGTGGTGTAGTGCGTGGTTGGAGCTGCAAACCTGCAGACACTGCGGACCTTGAGGCCTGGATTTGAACACCCCGCTATATAAGTAATTATGTATATTTTATGCTCCAAAAATTCAGAGAATTCCAAACCTACATTGCTAATACAACTGTTCAGAAAAACATTTTTTTTAATAATTATATATTTTTCCAGAAAACATCTGGATCACACTTACTCCCACCCCTAACTATTCTTTTCAATTGAATCCAACAAAAACAAATCTTCATAAATATACAACTTATTTGAAGTTCATTGGAAGGTTATGGAACTATAGAGTGGCCTACAATGATTTCCTGTATCCCTAGGGAATAAAAAGGAGGGAACACATTTGAAATACTGTGGTCAGCCACAGAAAGGAAAGGCAAAGAACTCCCTGAAAGCATCAGACAAAAGGTTATTACCTCTACAGATCAGGAGATCAGCAGATGGACCTTCCAACAAGACAACGATCCCAAACATACGTCCAAAGAAACTAAGAAACGGTTGACAGAGCACATGATCAATGTCCTGATGTGGCCATCTCAGTCTCCAGACCTGAATCCAATTGAACATTTGTGGTTTGAACTCAAAACAGCAGTCCACAAACATCAACCCAAGAATCTGAAGGATGGTTGAGGATCCCCCTGAAGAAGTTCCATAAATGTGTACGACACTACAGAAGGTGACTACTTTCTGTTATAATGGCCAAAGGAGGAACCACAAAGTACTGATAACAGGGGTGTGAATATTTGTGATTCTTTATTTTTCTGGAGCCCACTGTACATATATATTCACTATAAATAATTGAAATAGGATATGTGTAATCATCCTGTGTCACACTCGAGTGTGTTTACAGAATGTTGGGTGTGTTACTCTTGAGTAACATCCTCTTCTCATAAAATAGCAGAGACATGTGGAACAACCATATGTAAAATGGGATACTTTTGCAGAGTAAAAAGTGAATGGCAGTACCTTTAGAGGGGTCTCCAAGTGTGGAGCATGTACTGTGTCCAACTTGCAGGCCGCTTTCACACATTTTCTTTGCCTTAAAACAGAAGCAACACAAAGAATTGCACAAGGATAACTGGCAACTGCAGAGATTTTGACTGGGTTAATTTGTCATTACAGGGACATTGACAGGGTTAATTGACAATAGCAGTGATTCTGATTGCAGTAATGCAAATGCAATCATGGGTAGAATAGTTTTTATAGCTTCAGAATTAATTCATAAATATGTAAGTCATAAATATATGTGTTTCCCGTAAGGAGGGTGTGGCACAGAACTATGTAGGCAGTCTCAATGACATGGTTGGGTTCTGGCCTCTAGTGTTGGATTCTGAAATGTGGGTGGAGTACCCCTTTAAAAAGTTATTTCAGTTATTTTTGAGCGTGCTTCTCATCTTGCTGTAGCGCTTCACCCTTGGCCGAATTTACCTCCTCTTCCTCATCGAACAACAGGAAGCCGAACGACTCTTCCAGCTCCTCCTTTGTGTACCCTCGCTTCTTCTTCTCCACACGGAATGCCCGGTACTGTCAGGAGAGGAGCGACCATGAACCATGAACCCTAGCAAACTCATCAGCAACGCGTTTCTCGCTGCAACCACAATATGACCACAGTGACTGCCGTCATTTTGTTGCAGCTCAATGATTCCGCACGCTGAGGATTGGGGAAAAAAAAATAGCGGGCGCACGCAAACCTCAGAAGAACATCATGTGGAAACAGTGCTCACCTCTTCCTCCAGTGTGGCGCTGTTGACCATGTGTGCATCGCTGTATCGAAAGCAATTCCCAGACTCGGTATACATGTAGGAGTTCTGTAGTACGGGCAGAATGCTGTGCTGGAACATTCTGGAATCCAGCAGCATCGGCTCCAACAGACCTGGAAGAGATTGAAGCAAGGTCCTACAGTTAAATCTTCCTTAAAATTAGCCCTTAAAAACCAACCCATTCTGTTAGGCTTTCACCAGTCATTTATTCAAAGCAAGAAAACCTGGAGCCCAAATGAAATTTATATCACTACTCATTCTTTCCCATTTCCCAAGTCCAGATGTACAGCATGTGTTCCTGGTTTAGAAGGAACAAAAGATCTACTGTTGTGTTAGTAAGTGTAGTTTTCAATTAAAAACCATTGTAGATTGTACATTACAATGCAATGCTGACAAATGTTCTGTACAAAGCTGCACTGGGCTTATCTGGGTGTGTTAACTCAGCTGAAAGATGGTTTACTTAAACGTGAAGTGAATTCTGTCTGTTCAAGTCATTTTCTTGTGGAGATCGCCAATTCTTTATTTTTGAAGGATTTTTGAAGGATTTTTAAATAAGGAAAATCTGTAATGTTAGTCCTGAATGCAATATTTGGGGCAACTTACATTTGAGATATTCTCCAGTTACACACCTTGATATCAACTCAGATGAGGTACCTTGATGAAGGGTATGATAGCCAACCTGTGAATGAAGCCTACTTCTTTAAATACTACCCCACTCTGCCAACCCTGCATGCGCAGGACACAAAAGGGGTCAGGTCTCAGTACACCTTGCCTCAACTAACAGGCGTTACTTTGCTTCACTCTAAAACCTATAGACAGTCAAATAGAATCCGGTGTAAGCCCTCCCACTTTTACGGGAGGAAACTAGTAGAAAGAAAATAAGTCGTTTGTAGCTCATGTATAGAGATTTACAGTGTTTGTAAAATCATTGTTGGGGTATTGCAATCGCCATGCAGTATTAAGGTTTTAATGAGATCATCAGCTTGGATGGAGGGAGGACTGGATGGACAGATGGGGAGAAGGAGGACTGAGATAGCTTTTGGTTATACATGTGTATGGAGATGTACAGTATATGGTTTGGTAAAATATTGTAATTTAGATGTACAGTGCATCCGGAAAAGTATTCACAACGCTTCACTTTTTCCACATTTTGTTATGTTACAGCTTGTCTGGCCAAACTAAGTAACCGGGCAAGAAGGGACATGGTCAGGGAGGTGACCAAGAACCCAATGGCCACTCTAAGAGAGCTTCAGAGTTCCTCTGCAGCGATGGGAGAACCTGGTAGAAGGACAAACATCTCTGCAGCACTCCATCAATCAGACCTTTATGGTAGTGGCTAGACGGAAGCTACTTCTGAGTGAAAGGCATATGACAGCCCACCTGGAGTTTGCCAAATGGTACTTAAAGGACTCTAACAGCATCAGGAAAAAGATTATCCGTTTTGATGAGACACAAATTTAACTTTTTGGCCTGAATGCCAAGTGCTACCATAAAGGTCTGATTGATGGAGTGCTGCAGAGATGTTTGTCCTTCTACCAGGTTCTCCCATCGCTGCAGAGGAACTCTGAAGCTCTCTTAGAGTGGCCATTGGGTTCTTGGTCACCTCCCTGACCATGGCCCTTCTTGCCCAGTTACTGAGTTTGGCCAGACGGCCAGCTCTAAGAAGAGGTTCCAAACTTATTCCATTTCACAATGATGGAGCCCACTGTTCTCCTGGGTGCTTTCAATGCTTTAGCAATGTTTTTATACCCTTCCCCAGATCTATGCCTCAACACAATTCTATCTCGGAGGTCTATGGAGAGTTCCTAGGACTTCATGGCTTGGTTTTTACTCTGACATGCACTGTCAATCGTGGGACCTTATATAGACAGGTGTGTGCTTTTCCAAATCATGTCCAATCAATTGAATTTACCACAGCTGGACTCCAATGAAGTTCTAGACACATCTCAAGGATGATCAGTGGAAACAGGATGCACCTGAGCTCAATTTTGAGTGTCACAGCAAACGGCGTGAATACTTATGTACATGCGATATTTTCGTTTTTTATTTTTAATACATTTGCTAAAATTTCTAAAAAACTTTTTTCACTTTGTCATTATGGGGTATTGTGTGTAGAATTCTGAGGAAAAAAATGAATTTAATCCATTTTGGGATAAGGCTGTAACATAACAAAATGTGGAAAAAGTGAAGCGATGTGAATACTTTCCGGATGCACTGTATAATAGCCGAGCAATAGTATGTTATAAATAACATCATCAACTTGGATGAAGGGATAGATGGATGGACAGATAGATAGATAGGATGTAGTAGGGTATCTTAGTGGTTACACTGGTGTATAAAGATAGAGTATTTGGTTTGCTAAAGTATTATAATAGTGATGCAGTAGTAAGGCATAATTACATCATCAGCTGGATGGATGAATGGACAGATAGAGACCGGAGGACTGACATAGCTTTTTGGTTATACAGATTTACAGTATATTGTTTGGTAACGTATTGTAATTCAGATCATAATAAAGTTTTGCTTTATTGGCATGACATTTTACAATGCATATTGCCAAAGCTTGTATAACTGTAATAAAAAAATATATGCATCTCAGATCATGTGCGGTCACTAGGCTGAATAGATTAGCCAACTTGGAAATTGTGTGACAAAAAAAAAAAAAAAAGACAGTGAAGATTGGCACTTTGCAATGAAAATTATGCATGTAGGCAAATTTATCTATATTATTATATCATATCTGTAGGTAACACTTATAGGGGCTTAGTAATGAGTTTACACACCGTCCACATGCAGGACTTTTTTTCTGACTGATTTCACGATCTCTATGGTCATTTTATTATTACCTAACTTTTTTCCTTAAACTGGGAACCGGGGTCAACGATGAAGAAGCTAGCTATCTAGTTAAGCAGGACATAAGACGTGGGGTCAACGATGAAGAAGCTAGCTATCTAGTTAAGCAGGACATAAGACGTTTTTCCTGAAAATTATTCAGACATTGCTGTTTTAAAAGGTAAAATATTGAGAGCTTACTCAGGGCTCGACATAGCATTTGACAGTGCATTTAAACTGAAAGATATGTTTTACATAGCCTAGTCTTCCCTTAATAAATGGTGTTTTCAGAAATTCTAACTCGGCTGCAAATTGCTTCATAAAATAAGTGACT
This sequence comes from Aldrovandia affinis, assembly GCA_029706075.1. Lineage (NCBI taxonomy): Eukaryota > Metazoa > Chordata > Actinopteri > Notacanthiformes > Halosauridae > Aldrovandia > Aldrovandia affinis. The sequence goes on from JAINUG010000023.1 coordinate 3,156,898, forward strand.
ACTGCCTCCGAACATATGGGGTGAAATATAAACAGCAACAAGCCCAACAGGCTCGGTGATGCGCACTTTCCAGACAGAGTACAAAGGGCAGCCGTTAGCAACTGTTAGTGTACGGAGTAGCCTGAAAGCATAGCTCCACACCGGACACCAGCATTTCCCGGCAATAAAACTGCTGTTAAACTGACACGAATTATGTTTGATGGCTCTGCTTTGCTTGTCAAAGTCAGCGAGTAAATGTAAAATTCCATGTCTTTCAGCTAGGCTACATTCAGACGGACTGTTTTAACACTACACTTGACACTACGTCGACTTTGTGGGTGTGTCCAATCAAATATATTTACTAGGGGTGCCTCGATATATCGGTGGACTATCGGTATCGGCCGATATTTGCCTTGTTGACTGCATTCGGCTTCAAATTTAACGATGGCAGCGACCGATAATTATCCATCAGTTTGTGTTGCTTCAATCAAACTTAAATGGAACAGCAGCATCTTTTATTTACAGGCTAAACTGACTGATACCAAATAACAAATCGGTCCAGAATCGGTGCATCCCTAATATTTACATAATATTCAATTGGCAGGGGACTGACATGTTTAAATATATTGAACATATATAACATTAACATACTGTTACATGATCATAGCTAACGCTATTTGTGCAGAAAACATAGCTGGTTAAAGTTATACTAAGCGATTTGCCTGTAGTTCTTTGAACCGTAGTCTCGCATTGCCAGTTGACTGTGCATGACTGATAGTGAAAACTATCAAGCAATTTTTTTATAGAAAGGAAATTCATGTGGAAATATATTTGATTCTAGATTTCCTACACTGGTATTTAAGCATTTTCTAATTTGCAAACCCATACAATCTACTATAGCTATGCCTGATCAGCTGTGTCAAGTACGCCCATCAGCCACTGCTTAGTTGTAGCCACTGCAACCACAGAAATTTGTCAAGGTAGGCTTGTTACAGGTGATGGCTATCCTAGCAAATTCTAACCAGCCTTGCTCACAGGCAGTAAAAATGCCATCTCAGCATTGGTCCTAATAAGCTGTGTCACTTTCAGCTCTTGCCATCTTGAAAATGGCTCTCCAATGTTTGCACATTTTCTACATGTGTGTTATTGTGTTATTGAATACTGTAGCGTAAATGTATACTGATATTGTAGTGCTATACAGATGAGTTTTTTTCACAAATGTTTTGAACATTTCTGTTGTCCGTTGAGTACTTCTACTAAGTACTAGTATCCCTTGACGACTACTACGAGTACTACTGCTCCATAGTTATACTTGCTAGAAGTAGTAATATACTATTTCATATATCATTTGTGCTTTTGCCAAGCAAACAGTTTCTTCTGGAACTCAATAGTTTTAACTTGAACCTTTTCCTACAGTATCCTTCAGAGGGCGCTTTTTAACAACAGAATGGAATGAATTGAAAAACAGCTACGGTTATAGTTAGCTAGCTAGATTACATAACTTTGCTGAACACAAGGCAAAACTAAATTCTGCTTCATGCAAAAGCTGGAAAACACAGATTTGATATTGGCAAATGTTCAAAAAAGAACAATTTCCATTCACAGCGCATAGATTTCCTTGTATTTTTTCTGAAAGCATCCTACAACTTTGCAAATCTTGTTCCATTTAGTTCATACATAAGATATGTTGTATTTATTCAGGAAGCACATGCTGAAGAATCTTATTGTATTTATTCACAAATCTGTGAGTGCAACCACAACTTGAGACAAAATTTCAAAGCATGTTTTGCAACAAGTCATAATGCAAATTTGCAATGCTTGTTTTGCAACCGTACATGCTTATGCGTATTGTAACTCCATAGGTCACACCTTCTCAAACGGTCTCGGGTTATCTGGGAAAATGTAGAATCGCCATTTTTAAAAATATTTGTGATGAAGGGGTTTAAGAGACGCTAGCAGGAATACTGTGGAAATTCCAGTTGAACTTAGTTATGTGCCAATGGAACTGGCAATGCTTAATAACAATAGAAAGAATTATAAATGACATATAGGCCAAGCTATGCAACAATCAAACTATTGCTGTATTTCTGCAAAGGAAAACAAGGACATATTGACAACAATAAATCTCATCAAATGCAACTTTGATGATAGCTGCAATCAGCCTGAATAAAGATGAAAAACAAACATACATCTTATTATCAAACCTAGTTGTTTTGTAATCAACAAAAAATAAGTAAGGCCTTAAGGCTGAAATTCCAACATACTTCGAAGGAGGAGCGATGAGACCCAGAACACCGAATGAAGCCCACGCTTGAGAGAAAGCCTTTCACCTGACCGCAAACAGATTTCGCTCACAGTTCATCGGCCACGAGGGCACACTAGTCAACACAACATTCCACACCCGCCCAGACTGAGGCTTTCACAGCAGGCGTGCTCGACAACCCAAACCCTGCTGCTTTCACTGAATACAGGAGGCCCCTTAAAATCTGACAAGGGGATTGGTGAAACTCCACTAAAGCAACCAACCAGGCAGACAGGAGCAGTACATGTGCGGAAATGTGACACCGTGTCGATCAAAGTCCTTCAACGCAGGGGTGACCTGTAAAAGTATCATGCACATGTGACATCACATTTTGTAGCTATGTCAGCTGTAAACAACACCATGAAAGATGGGTACAAGCAGTGCAATTACAGATACAGGTAAAATGTGTGCCTTGTGGGAAAAGAAGCCAATTTCTCAGTTCATATGGATCTAACCTTTCCACCAAGATTTACTGAAGACCTTAGGCCACATGGAGAAAGAAAACTGTTACAACCCTAGAATAGGCATAATCTTGCTGTCTACAGGGCCAAGGGAAGCCAGTGGCCATGTTGGGGGTGAACCAGGCCCCACCAACAAAGCCTACTTCCACAAGAGGCTGACAACACACAGGCAAACAGAACTGTGGCATGCAGGTGTGTCTGTGGTGCACACAACTGTGCAACACACACACAAAAAAACATGCATGGTGGTTCTCTGTGGCTCAGTTGGTAGAGCATGGCGTTGGCAACGCTTAGGTTGTGGGTTCAATCCCCACTGGGGCCACATATACTGAAAATGTATGCATTCACTACCGTAAGTCGCTTTGGATAAAAGCGTCTGCTAAATGGCGTATTATATGTGTGTAGATGGAAAGTCCTCCACTGGAATCAAGAGACACAACTCAATGTTGCATATCGACACCAACCAAAAGTGGCCACTGATCACATGCCTTTTTAATAGAACATCACTAACCGTTGGATATGTGTGACAAAGGCCACGGTACAACCCTATCTGAAAGGCATTCCCAGACGGGGTACTGCGGTTGAACAGTAGACCAACGTACTTACCATACATTCCTTAATGGTCACTTAATATCCGGCTGCTGTCCAAGTAAATTATTAAATGAAATCATGGACTTCCATAACTTACTAAATACGTAACTAATTGTTTCACGGGATTACTAATGTAGACTACATTGTGATACATAGCAATAAACATTATAATCCATTATTTAATGCTGTACTGTTCATAATGGAATCATCCTTGACTAAAGGTCAAGTTATGCAACGTAAAAAGCCAACTTTAACTATTCGACATTTGTGAAATCAAATACCGTTAGCCATGTCCGTTTTTTAAAACAAGGAGGAATTAATAGCTAGCTAGCTAGCTCAATCACTTGCAGGCTTCCGTTATCTATCGATTGGTTTGCAGACTGGTAATCGATTTACAGATTAGATAGTTACAGATTTGGCACATAACCTAGCTAACGTAATGGAACTACACTAGTTAAGACAGCGCTATACCAAACAGTTTAAATAGAAAGTCCGGTGGTAGCCAGTAGGCTAATCATCACCTGCTTCGGTCGCAGTGTTCTCATTTTCCACCATTGAGAACTGTTTTCCTCTGGTTATTCTTTTACCCCTTTTTCTCTTGAAATACGGCATTGTCGCGTCCTTAAAATTGTGGGATCCGAGGACATTCCACTGTGTTGATAGCACTTCAATCGAGATGTTAATATCCTATGCAATTGTGTCACGTTTTCATCGGACCTTGAAGCGTTGTCAGCATGGATGGTTTTATTCAGGAAAAAGTGTTCTGTAACCAGGAAGGGCTAAGTCCCGATACACCCGATGTTTGTGTATCAATTCTGTTTTCATAGTTTTTTCACCCGCAGTAAAACTTAGTCTTTCAAACAAGTCGCCATACGGTTCGATGTTTTACCAGGGTCCCTTCGTTAACGAATAGGATTGGGCGAACGGTGTCCTTTTACGAAACAGAAACAGAAAGTTTAGACGCATCCATTTTGTAAGACTTGCCTTGCTGCGTAGCTCAATCGCTAGTAGACGCAGCGAGCTCGTGCTATTTCCTGAAAGTACAGGATATTGGTGCCGCAGTATATAGCTTGATAAGCGGGAACATAAAATGTAATTTGTGTAAAGGTGCATATCCACAGGTACATTCCCTGTTAGTCGTGCTTCGTAAAACGAATTAGCAGTAGCCTTATATATAACGTTATAGATATGTTTTATTATTGTGCAGTACGCTTTTTGACATTTTCCATGCACCCATGGCAATTACAGAATGTCATTCCATTACTGACTGCCTTTGTAGCTTATATTAGCCTACTAATGTACTATTCAATTCGCGGTTGTTTCATGCCAGAAACATTTTTTATTAGGTAATTCAGTAATAGGCTACATGTAGGTAACTAGCAAAAGAAAGGAAACACTTGATGGGTTATGACGGATCTGTTATGGTGTGGTTTGGGTCCACTCAACCCCTTAGAGGGTAAGGTAAATGGCAATAAATACAAAGCCATTCTGAGTGATCACCTTCATCCTCTGGTGAAGCATTTCTACCTTGATGGGAATGGTCTCTTCCAGGTTGACAATGCCCCATCCATTGGGCACAAGTGGTCACTGTATGGTTTTATGAGCATGGAAATGAAGTAAACCATATGCAATTGCCATCTCAGTCACCAGATCTCAACCCAATTGAACACTTATGGGAGATTATGGAGTGGTGCCTGAGACATCATTTTTCCACCATCATTAACAAACCATCAAATAATGGAATTTCTCATGGAATAATGGTGTTGCATCCCTCCCACAGAGTTCCGGACACTTGTAGGATTCATACCATGGTGAATTGAAGCTATTTTGGCATCTCGTGGTGGCCCAATGCCCTATTAAGACACTTTATGTTGGTATTTCCTTTATTTGACCTGTACCTTTATCCTTGTGTTGTAACATTGTGCACTTTTACTATGTTTATAACAAAAATATCAAGTTACATCGACTATGGATGAGTACTGTATATTTATTTATTTATTCGTTTATTTGTAAGGGATGAGCATTCATAGTAACTTGGATTTTTTATGTTGAAAATGTTCTTGTTGCAAATGCCTGAATTGGACTGCATATAAATACAGCTTTAGCTTGCAATATTTTTATTTATTTTATGTCTGTTTTCAGATTCTCCTTGGTTTATCACTATATTTCTAATAATTGGTTGTGCAAAACGAGTAGACACAAGCATAAGTTGTATGCCAATCTGTGATTTACTGCAATTTAAATAACATGGTTACTGACAGAAATTATTAACTTATTTCTTCCGAATGTAGCATATGGTATAGTCTTGAGATGTGGGAAACATCCATGTCTTTGTTTTTTATTTATTTAGTCTGATTTCAAAGTAAAAATGGCAAAATTACAGAAAGGATTGTTAAAATTATCATTATGATCAGCAGGGAACATCATTTGTAATGATTGATCCAGTACACTGTGAAAGGAGTTTATGGAGGTTCCCACAGTGAATGGCTGTCATAAATCATCTTTTAATATGCCTGTTCAAAAATGACTCCCACTGTTTTTGATATCTGGAATTTGAATTCCGCATATCAGAAATTGAGTTTCTGCTATCTCAAACTGAAATCCCCATAGGCAACAATGTTAAAACGATTTGCCATCAACTTCTGCCTCGAGCAACCAGCTCAACCATTTTACGTTCTGTGGACAGAAGACACGTCTCTGGTAAAAGCGAAAGTTGGGACGTGGCTACAAACCCGGATATGACGACATAGGAAAGGTTAAACGGCATATCCCATAATGCTCATGTGTACCAACAAATTGCTTCAAATCGAAAGGTCATGATTTTCTAAGTGAGCACAGTAACCGGCAGTTAGCGAGATGTATATCTAATATTATTTTTTTCTGTTAAATTCTCTGAGATTTAAGTTGGGAGAGACCCCGTGGCAATGTGGTGAGCTAGCTAGCTACACATCTATTTATTGCACGTATTTGGTGCACATAACTTGGTGAAGTTAGCCTACTTGTGGCTACGCAGCTAGTAAGGTAACGGCTGAAACGTTTCTGTCACAAAACGAAACCTAAATCACGGAGTTATATATCACTTAGTTATAAGCTAGATCGCTTTACATCTTATACGAGCTTGGTAGTTTTCGCGATTTAGTAAAATATCTAAGAATTCGCTTGTGGCTATTTCCTGGATACAAATGACTATTTATCTACATTATCTACGTGTATATTCAATTATGATTACTATTATATCATTATTACTACAGTAAGCCTGTTAAAACCAACCACTATGTGGAATCAGGAGCCTTGTCGAGAAGTGGGATAGGAGGGAGATTGTGATGGGTGTCGTACTACGCTTTGACGACGAGTGTTCAAGGGAGAAGTTGCCCCTAAGCACTGGCATAGGACCAGTTAAGTTTACCAAAATCGTAACCTTAACCATTAATTAGAAAAACGCAAACCTGACTTCAGACCATCGCTCACGGGCAACTTCCAGTGTGAAGCTAGCTGACGATAAGTAGTCCAAAATGGTTACCAAAATGCCGGAAAAAGACAGAATGACTTTCTTTTATTTGTATTTAAGCATCCAAGCCCTAAGCAACGGAATTTGGCGCGCATGTCATTCTTTGGCCTGACCTCGCGCAGGGAACGTTAGAAAGGTCCTTAGAACGGAAGCGTTCGCCCCAAAGCCATTCCGGCCGCAAACCACGTCTTTTTTGCACAATTTCCGCTGTCAAGTTTGTAGTAAAATCAACTGAACTGAGCCCATAGAACGTAAAGCAAGTAAAATACTGTTGCAAGCATCTTGAAATAAATGTCTAAATTAGTGACCCTTCTCTGCATCACAGTGCTTTATTTGCTAGTGGTTTCAGAATTTAGGTTATAGGAGCACTTAAGTTATTGATTGCTATACATTTGCAACATTTCACAGGGAGCAAACAACATAATACAACCTTATTACTGGAAAATAGTAGGGTAATGTGAAGCTAGAGTAATGTATTTTGTTAATCGCAAAGATCACAGATGTTAATTTAGGCTAATGGCTTAATAAAATAATTCGCCTACTAACTGGGCAAAATATATAATGACAACTATAATTACTTTATTGAAAAACGTTAAACTGCACTATCCAGACATTGATAGCAAATAATTTGACTTGAACAGCATGCTCGCACTCACATCACATGAACTAGCTAACTTTACCTTGCTTTACCATGACCTTTCTAGCTAGCCACTGACAATTAACCTACTTGTGATTTCATTGCACATAATTAATCAAACTCACCATGGATCCCGACTATGACATTTTGCGCCATGCGTCGTTCTTTTTGTTGACGTCCCTGTATATGGCCGCCGTGCCTGTGCTATTTCTGATATCATAAATTGCAATGGTTTTCCCGGGGCCTCCCGCGTGGTCCAGTGGTTACAACGTTCGCCACGGAGACCGGGGTTCGAGTTCCCCGTCTCGCCAGAGTCGGCTGTGGCCGGGACACTCTCGTGAGCCACCATGGGCAGCGCGATTGGCTGTCTGCAGCAGGGAGGGGGGAGCCGACATGATGTTCGCTGCGTATAAGAGTGGCCCTGTAGTACCTGGTTACGGTCAACGGCCTGGCGAGTGCCGTCTCCTAGACGTTACTACAGCAGCGAACTCACATTCTGGGGGATTGACATAAAAATAACGGGTGTAATTGAGAGAAAATGGGAGAAAATCTGAAACAAAATCTTTAAGAAAAAAGGAAAAGAAATTGCCATTCCTGAGGCCTAACGCATCCCCCTCAAGTTCCCTCTCTGAATCTTGCTGACATCTCTAACTACCGACCTGTCTCTCTCATCTCATTCCTAACCAAAACCTTAGAATGGGCTGTATATAATCAACTGTCTCTCTGTCTCCTACAGAATGACCTGCTTGATTCCAACCAATCTGGCTTTAAGGCAGGCCACTCCACGGAAACTGCTCTGCTCGTGGTCACTGAGGCTCTCCACTCGGCAGTGTCTCAATCACTCAGCTCCATCCTCCTTCTGCTCGACCTATCAGCTGCATTCGACACCATTGACCACCAGATCCTGCTCTTATCTTTCGCTCTCCAAACCCTCTCTACCGGAATCCTGCAGGGCTCGGTGCTAAGCCCCCTCCTATTCTCCCTAGTCATAAGGCTAGGCTAGAAAACCTGGTTGGTTTGCGTGGACGGGCACTCTTATGATTTAAATCATACTTATCAGACAGGTTTCAATTTGTGCAATTAGATCAAGAGTTCTCTGACTACTCTCAGGTTAAATATGGTATTCCACAAGGCTCAGTGCTGGGACCATTACTGTTCTCATTATACTTGCTACCACTGGGTAATGTTATTCGTAAACATGGTGTGAATTTCCATTGCTATGCAGATGATACACAGCTGTACATATCAATGAAACCAGGTGAAATACTTCAACTCACTCAATTAGAGGCTTGTATCTCTGATATAAAGAATTGGATGACAGTAAATTTCCTGCTTTTAAATTCAGATAAAACAGAGATGATGGTTTTGGGCCCCCAAAAATTAAGGAACAAGTTGGATCTGCAGTTAAATGCAGGTGATTGCATAGTTACATCAAGTCTAATGGTTAAGAACCTTGGTTTTATTATTGATCAGGACCTTACATTTGACACTCATATTAAAAACACTTCCAGAGTAGCTTTCTTTCACCTAAGAAACATAGCTAAATTTTGGCACATTCTGTCATTAAAGGATGCAAAAACCTTGATGCATGCTTTTGTCGCATCGAGGCTAGACTATTGTAATGCCTTATTATCCGGCTCCTCTAGTAGCTCTCTAAAGAGTCTTCAACTAGTACAGAATACAGCGGCACGTATTTTGACTAGATCCAAGAAGTATGAGCACATTACTCCTGTGTTAGCATCACTACATTGGCTTCCTATTAAATATCGGGCTGATTATAAAGTACTGTTGCTAACTTTTAAAGCAGTGAATGGACTTGCACCTTTATATCTGACCGAAATTATTGCCCCCTATAAGCCGACATGACTGCTTTGTTCACAAGAAGCCGGCCATCTATTACTCCCAAGAATTTTGAAAAGGACAGCTGGTGGTAGAGCCTTCTCTTTTAGAGCTCCTCTGTTGTGGAACGGTTTACCAAGGCATATTAGGGATTCGGACACAGTTTCAATTTTTAAGTGTAGATTAAAAACATGTCTTTTCAGCCTAGCCTACTGCCAAACATAGTCTAGGTGGAGAGATGGAGAAGGCCGTGCCCTAGTGTCTTATGGAGTGAGAAACTTTCCATACTGTCACCTCCTCAATGTGTTACCACCACTGTTATGCTGGTTAGGTGTGGATGGTTTGGAACTCTCTCATGGCTGCGTGTTTTCTTTGTCCCTCTCCTAATAGGTATGCTGCCATAGCTTACACCTGTCGGGGCTATCTGTATATTTCCTATGCTTGTGCTCCCCTGCTCTTACATAATGCTACTGGCTACATGTAATGTAAAATGTATAGAAAAGAGGAAGGGAACCTTGGAGGACAGCCTATGGAAGGCCACGAGGTCTTGACAAACTGCTTCCTTAATCCTTAAGGTAGGATTTGACCAATTTAAGAGCCATACCTGAGATCCCCAATTCCGCCAGGGTGGACAGGAGGAGCAAGTGTGTCAAAGGCTGTAGAGAAGTCCAGGAGGTTTAGAACTGAGCAGTGAGAAGGTGCGCTTACTGAGTGAGGTTCTTTGCTGATGGAGAATAGTCTCAATGGAGTGACCAGTGTCTGATAACTGCACAGCCAGAACACAAGGACTGAAACTCACCGTTTATAATAGCCTACAGTCTAACATGCCCTTTGTAGCCTATATCAACATGTATTCACTGATACATTTATGTGGGACAAATAATGGTTGAAAATAGCCTACTTAACTACTTATTTAAAAGATTGACATGTTTTCAACCTACAAATATTTAAGTTCCAAATATCCTACATTACTGATTCGTTTGTATCGGAGATTCTTCTGTACTTCTGTTTTCCACCACAGGGTGGCAATATAATAACGAATTCTGCCTGTTACACTAGTCAACAGTTCTCAAGTCAACCATTTCAACTGGTAGTGAACAAAAATGTAAACTGCTGGATAAATGAGGGAAGGGAATAACATCCCAACATGCATAGGGTTATGTATAAAATGCTGAAAATGCTAATAATTATAGCCAGAATGGCTGCAGGAGAAGATCTCAGTGAACTTAAGAGAAGTGGTTGTTCGGGCGTGTTTGGCAGGAGCTTTAAAGACAAAGACAGCTTAAGTTAACTTGCTGATGTTTCACAAGAAACAATGTCTACGGTGGTGTCAGCATTGATCTATGAGGGTCACGACCGGCCCAAGGCTGAAACATAATGGGAAGGCAAGTCGAGGTTGAAGGAATAACACATTTATTGACTGTTGGTTTATAAAAACGTCATACAAGCTGTGGCTTTTCACGCTGTTCACACACGCGATGAGAAGTGAGGAACTGGGGAAGCAGCACTCCTTATAAGGGACAGACCCCAGCAGTCCCCAATCGGTCATAATTAGGTGGGTGGGAGTGGACCACTCCGCCAGCCGTTCGCCACACTGCAGAAACAGAAAAAGGATAACGAACCGGCGGGAGGGACAGAGAGCCGTCACAATGGCATAACCAATGAGGCTGTTGGTAATATTATTTATTTATTTATTTAACCTTTATTTAACCAGGCAAGCCATTAAGAACAACTTCTTATTTACAATGGCGGCCTGGGTACATACCTGGGTACATACACCATTCACTCACACACTCACACCTACAGGGCAATTTAGACTCTCATGACCTGGCCAAGAAGGGCCCGGTAAGAACAGCTACTTTGTCATAGTCTAGTAACAAAAAAAACAACAACGAATAAACATATAAACAAGTAACAGCATATGTACAAATATACACAGAATGTACAAAGCAGGAATCCACTGATCATATGGGGCACGTAACTAAGTCATGGGGAAGCAGTGGAAGGCTGGAATGCGAAGAGGAGGCTGGGAGGTATTACACTACTACTAAACTGAAGAGGGGGGTAGTGTGTGTGTGTGAGAGAGAGCAAAGCATTGTGGGTTTGCTTTCATTTACCCACTGTAATCTTGCCCATTTGTTCTGAGGGTGGCCTGCTGACCGTTTCTGTGGGCCCGCGATCTTTTATCAGCTGTGTAGTGTTTGTAAAACTTGTCTTGCCTTTACAAATAAAAGCATTGTCTTTTGCCCGGACTCATTATTCATGACATTGTGACATGTCACAATATCACCAAAAGAAAATCGCTCTGCTTTCTTTGCTGCTTCAGTTCACTTTCAGCCTCAACAGATCATGATTTTGCTGGTATGCTGAACAGATGTTAAAATTAACAAAGCAAGTCTTCACCCAAACCCCTAACTATGCAGTGTTAAAGGCCTACACTGCGGTGAGGAACTGGTTACCCACAGCCTCATCTCACAGACAACCATGAGCCTAACGACTGAGCAGGTGCGAGTGACACTTGTGGGACGAATCAGAATGCAGTAAACGTCGTATTGTCATAGATCTTAAGATGGTAAATTCAAGTAGAATATAGTGTGTCCAATGTTCTTTTTAATGTTGCCTCACATGATAGTATATTTTTAAAATAGATTTGGCTCCATATTTCACTGTACGGATTTTTTAAATCAAATTACACATTGTGAAAGAAGATCAGAGGATCTTATTTCAGGATATATCAGCGAATGTAAATTACCGGCCCTAGTCGCGTGTCAAAACAGACATGACGCACAGTGCAGCAACTATAAATACCGTGTGTAAACATGTGTTTTTGTTTATCGAACAACTTCTGTCATATTGCTCTGTTGCCTTAAAAATACAAGTACATAGAATGAAAATGGAGATAGCAGGCGCAAGACCTTCATTTTTGGGAGAAATAGGTGAGTCTGGCAACAGTAATATTTTGGACATTGTCAAAGGACGTTATTGTTACCGGGATTTATAGTAGTATAGTACAGTATATATAGATCTATTGATTAGCGAAGTAGCTGTTAGGCCTTTCTCGTAGACTAAAGTGTTGTTTTAGATAAAGAATTAGCTCAACCTCGTGCTGTGAATTGGTGTGTTGCCAAGTGGGTTTTGTGGCTTTTCTCCAAATAGTAGTCCAGGTAGATCTGTGTGGCTCAGTAGGTAGAACACGACGTTGGCAACGCCTAGGTTGTGGGTTCAATTTCCACAGGGACCACATATACTGAAAATGTATGCATTCACTACTGTAAGTCGCGTTGGATAAAAGCATTTTGGCATTGCTAAATGGCATATATAAATACAACTTTAGCTAAAATATCAGAAGTAAAGACGAGATTCCCGCAGTAAGAAATAAAGAAAAATTCGGTCGATGGTCAGTCGTACCTAATGGGTGACATTACCACTTGAATGGACTATACGTCACTATACTAAATAGATGGGAATTGAGTATCCCTAGCGCATGTGCGTCGTTTTGGTATGGCAAGGTATAGCACTGGCCATACCATGGCTTCTAGTCAAATTTTAAATTTTAAATCAATCTGAAATAGCCTACGTTTTGTCATTTTATGTGATTTTATCCGCTCCACAAAGGTAACTCAAAATCCTCCCGGCTCCTCCTCACTTTTAGTACATCCCACCACCCAGCCTACAGATGGCGATGTAGTTGAACAGGAGATAGAGGTTGCTGCTCTGGCTAGTAACGTTACAGTTCCTCAGAATAAACAAGCCACAGACTAACGTTAGCATTAAAACCTTGTCCTTTATTCTCATTCATTCAGGTGGATTAAACAAACTGTATAAACGCCATAATACTGTTGATTCAAATATAACATATTCATGAACAAGTCCATGTCATGTTGTGTCAATACGAACACGTTCTATATGTTATTTGAGTGAAAAACCGGACTTAACGTCACCCGCAATAGTGAAGCTAACAAGCTAACTAGCTAACGTTCCTTACCCTGATGAGGTCCTGTAGCGCTTATCACTACATTTCACAAAAAAAGACTTGTATAACACTATATCATTATGATCCACTGGAATTTAAAAATAGGTTTACTAGTTACATACTGTAGTTGTCTCCTTTGTTTATTAATGTTACCTAAATATCATAGAAGTAAATTGTATAGAAACAACTCACCAAAATTGAGTATTGCACAACTGATTTGACAAAAAAAATCCACCAAGGGGGACCCCCCACCCCACCCCATCCCTTGCCATACCTTGGCTTTGCTGAAATGACGCCCCTGCCCTAGCACATTTGAATATGCTCGTAACAGTTATAAATAATGTGGGTTGCAAACCGGAGGAATTACCACCTGTTACAGCCTCAGACCCGTTTTCCTAGCCCATAGGCTACATCCTTCTACTTTGCTAACTAGGTTGGCGCAGTTATTAATTTGTCCATACAGTTTCCAAACCCCGGCGCGTATCCCTTTAAACAACAAAAAGCGTTTGTGAAAGCTTAAGGTGAATCATAAATCTTTCTCTTATGAATATACATTACACTCTGGTGCCGCTTACTGACAGCATGTTTACATGGGACCGCAGCAAATTCTGAGAAGGCAGCATAAGTGGCATACATAACTCCACAACTGTTGTGCTATCTAAGACGAGACTGGTGGAGCCAGGTGGTTCTATTGATGGTGCTATACCAATGATTGCTATTGCTGTTTAAAGTGTAGAAAGATTGGGAATTTATCACAACATTACATTTTGTGAAAATAAAAAGCAAGTTCATAGATGAAGTCATTTTGTTAGAGGATGAGGGCAGGGGTTCCCATAAATGGGAAACCAGTGCTTTGGTTTCTTGTGTGAAATAAGCTTCTTTCCTCCAATGTTACACAGGGCCACAAATCCTCATTGTCCGTGCGATTGCAAATGTCCTTATGATGCACTCCGCCCTCGCAGGGTTGTGGGCTGTCCGAACGGCAGTGCATGAGGCCGCCTCGCTCGGCCAAGCCCTACTGCTGCAGCAGTTGATCCAGAGCGGAGCACCTGTCAACATTGTGAACCTGGACAACATCACTCCCCTGCACGATGCCTGCATACAGGGCCAGACCCACTGTGCCAGACTGCTGCTGGATGCTGGAGCACAGGTAAGAGATACAGGGTCAAACCCCTGTTCACAGGTATAACAGACAGGGCCACACCCCCTGCACAGGTAAGAGAGACAGGGCCACACCCCCTGCACAGGTAAGTGAGACAGGGCCACACCCCCTGCACAGGTAAGTGAGACAGGACTGTATCCCTGCAGTACACCATTGCTGTTCTGGAGTCCTGGGGCGTGTTACTGAGTTACTGAAACAACAGAACCATATCATAAACCATGTTAATGAGATTGAGTCAGGAGCCAAGGAATACACCTGTCAACCCTGAGACAGGGCTGTAGTCCTGTAGTGCTTTTTTCAGCGTGATTACCCCACCTCAATTCTCCCCTCCCATGGTTGTGATGGCTGTGCAGGTGGACATAAGAACCGTCCATGGGAGCACTCCTCTCTGTAACGCCTGTGCAGCAGGGAGCCCGGAGTGTGCTAAGCTCCTACTGGATCACGGAGCCACCGCCAACCCCACCCTCACTGCCCTCACAGCCACGCCCCTGCACGAGGCCTGCATACAAGGTGAGAGCCTCCCAAACACACACACACACACACACACACACACACACACACACATACACATACACATATAAATACACATTCGCACACATATGTAGAGTGTTTTTCCAATAATCACTCAGTACACTTTTGGTCAAGGGACTTGAGTGAGTTTTGTAAAAACTCATACAGTATATACAAGCACCCCCACACACACACACACACACACTGTGTGACATCATGTGCAGATAACCCAGTTGCTGTGTGTGCACCCCAACAATAACATAGAATTTGCATTTGTGTGTGTTTGTGTGTGTGTGTGTGTGAGAGAGAGAGTTATGTGCAAGTAACTCATATACTGTTTGTGTGTGTGTGCATGTGTGTATGAGACCATATGCAACTAAATCATACTGTGTGTGTGCATGTGTGTGCTCCTGCAGGTAACGTGGATTGTGTGAGACTCATGATCGCAAAGGGTGCCCGGCTGGAAGCATTTGACATCTACTTTGGGACCCCACTGCATGCGGCATGTGCCAAGGAGCACCTGGACTGTGCCAAGGCACTGCTCAACGCAGGTGAGAAGAAGAGATGAGGACCATCGTGTGCAGCCAAAATCTGGCTATGAAGAGACAGACTCAGAAAGGCATTGGTTCAAATCCCAGAGGATTTGCAGATGTGTGTTCTCTAAGCTTAAATATATCACTGTAAAATAATATACCTGTTTGTGAGTCATTTTTATGACAAAGTCTGTTGCCAGACTTTACATTTTGTCAATATTGTTGTTCATTGCACTGCATGTCTACCTTAACTAGTGTCTTCCTGTTGTGTCTTCTGTAACTTGGTTTTTAAGACTGACTCGTGTAGAAATATTTGTGGAAACAATAGATTAACAATGCTGTCTAACTGCATTACATTTATTTCCTAGTTTTTGCACAAGAACATTTTGTTGCAATGAAAATGTGTCCTTAATGTGTGCTGGCAACCCCCTGCTTATAAACCCAGTTGCTGATCTACCGTACAACACTGCTGGCCTCCTGCATTAAAACTCCAGCTCCATTACAACACACCGCTGCCCTACTTCTCCCAAACAAGAGATGCAACAAGTCTGAGCCCTTTTTTATATTTATACTGTAAAATCGCATTTAACATTAACACACTATTGTTTCTCAAGGTGCCAATGTGAACGCTGCCAAGTTCCACGAGACTGCACTCCACCACGCAGCTAAAGTGATGAATGTGGATCTGATCGAGTTGCTGGTGGCATTCGGGGGGAATGTGCATGCCAGAGATAACCGGGGCAGGAAGCCAATTGACTACACCAGGCCCGGGTCCCCCCCTGCCTTTTGCCTGGAGTTTTATGAACGTAAGTTATTATATTATGGCCTGTATTACCCTATAATAGAACACTTCATTTTTCAACAAGTATTAAAACATCATTACAGTTTACCAGTGGTGGGCCGTTAGGGCCTGCAAGGCCTTCTCTGCTGGCCTAAAAAATATCTGAATCACAGACTGATGTTAATTATATTTTGTCCATGAATACTTATTAAATTATTCCAAATGGTCTGTTCGCTTCCTTTCATAGCTGTTCCCCTGGTTGCGCTGCATCCATACGTGTATTTTCATATTAAAGCATTTAACCAATCACATTTCAGCCATCATTTGTTGCCAGGGTCAAAGAAATCTGCCTGGAGGCCTTCACAATCAGTTCTGCAGGCCCTGTAGCATAAAATAAGTGTTGATCAAACTGTTGCTTCAACCAATCAGATTTTGAGTTGGTGACACGAAGGTCTTCTAGAAGGCCTAGGTAACGTCAGCGTATTCACACCCTTTGATTGGATAGTCAGAGAGTGTCTGACTATGATATAATGTGATTGGTTAAATGCTTTAATATGAAAATACACGTCTGGATGCAGCGCAACCAGGGGAACAGCTATGAAAGGAAGCGAACAGACCATTTGGAATTATTTAATAAGTATTCATGGACAAAATATAATTAACATCAGTCTGTGATTCAGACATTTGAGCGGACATTTTCAGCCCTAAAGCGAATTCAAACTTATGCCAGAAATACGAAAGGGCAGGCTCGACTTTCAGCATTAGCTTCGATGGCGATAGAAAAGGACTTCTTGATGGAACTGAAACGCACGGATAATCTGTACGACAGAGTAATTGAACTCTTTTGAGGAAAGAAAGGAGGATGGATTTTGTGTACAAATAATACAGATTTTTGGTGAGTAAAATGTTGCTATTTTCCTAAATAATATTGCAATTTTATGAGGTTATTATTATTGATGCTTTTTTTATGTGTGTCACAGCTGTAGCACCCCGGGTTTGTTTCTTCAGTAAAGGCATTTATTCTGGATACACGAGTTATCTATCTGCGATGCAACGGCAACGGGTGCCTGTTCGGTTTGTTTTTGCACTTTGTTTATTTATCTTTCTTCAGTCATGTTTCATGAGAGAGAATGACAGCGATAGAGATGAGAGAGAATGACAGCGATAGTTAGAAGCGTGAGATAATTAGTGATTAGTAGTGTTAGTAACTTAATCTAAATCCCTAATGTTAGTAGATTAGTTGGTTAGTACTATATACATCTAACTAATATATACAAAGTGTAATTAGAAAGTAAGAAGGAAGTAAAACGAGATTAGAAACGAAGACGGAAAAACCGAAACAGAATTTCCCGAAGTGCATGACAGAACGAGAATGAAACATGACTGAAGAAAGATAAATAAACAAAGTGCAAAAACAAACCGAACAGACACTCAAAACATAACAATAAGATGGCTTTTATAGCCATAAAATAGTTATTGAGGGGTGGATTGATTCAGACGGAGCACTACTGAAGGCCTAGGTGTGAAATGCACGGCCTGCCACTGCAGTTTACCCATACAGGATCTCCCTCCCAGAGGAACTGTCCAGATCTTGTTCCATAGTTTGTGCCTCTGTGTGATGCAATCGTATCTGATGAGCCTGTGTGGTCTCCTGTCTGTTTGCAGATACACCTCTAAGCCTGCAGCACATGTGCAGACTGGCTCTGAGGATTAAGCTGGGTAAAAGCATGGTGGAGATGGCATTCAAACTTCAATTACCATACGGAATACTCAGCTACCTCTCCTACTCCTGAAAATGTAACATTCCTTCCACTTCAACTACCTCTACAACAAGGGATCCCTAGGACACATGTAAACTTTGAAACTACAGACATTTTGAGTGTCAAAGCCTGTACATAAAATACTGTTAAAGAGTGACATTGTAATTATCTTTTTAAAGAGTCTAAGAAACTATAAATAAAATTGATTGAAAATCTGTCTTTTCTTGTCATTTCTGTTAAAAAATTACTCTTTGTTTCCTGTGTTCCTGTGTACGACAGTTCTGTTCTGATCAACATATGTGTCATCACAAACACTTGCACTAACAAATGGGTAACAAATATTGCTAATACCTTCTATTTATATTGGCCTTCAACTCCGCAGGCTCAAATAACAAGAACGGTACAAAAATGGTCACATGTCAGGAGTTGCAATACCTGATATGACTACAGAGGAAAAACTGCAATTCCCAGTTCTTACATATGCATCTCCATCGGTATCCCAATAAGAGCTATCATGTGATTTGGTGTTGCAATAACCATAAGCTCGTTTTACTTATGTGTTTTTATATATGAGACATTCTCTTTGACTTGCGCAACAGGTTTGCGTAAACAAATACCTAATGGAAATGGAGATCTCGGCAGACAGACTTAACTTCTTTGGAGAAGTAGGTGAGTCCCATTAAAGAAAGAGAACAAACTAACTCGTCAGCTCAAATATCGACTCTGATGCAGTGTTTATAAATACGTGACTTAACAAATGGAGACGCTCACCGACTCTAGGAATGTGTATAGACGTCAGCACTAGGCTCATTGCCAGTTGGAAAATCGCGGAAATAACATGTAATACTTAGCGACCTACCAGCGAATGTGTGGTGGTTTGTTCAACTAGCGATGAGGGACCTTATGTTCGAATAGAGTTTTAATTAATGTGGTTTCGCTAATGCACTAATAGGCTATGTAACTACGCTTAACGTGTTCTACCCCTGAACCTTCTAATTCACATTGAAGAGTTGGAAATTCCTTTGTGTGAACTATGTAAAAAGGGTATTTAAGAAGTTAATGTATGAAGCAATTTTGTTTCAAAGCTGTTGTCAATGTGTAATTTATGCTATTTAAACGTATGGCTACTGTACTTTAATATACGGTGTATTATTGTCAATGTTTTGGTTGTTAAAAAAACCCCATACATTTCTATATGTATTTATTCCACGTAAACATTGCACAGGACCAGCAGGAGATTTTCTGCGAATAAACTGGTACGCCCTTCCAGTTGTAGACTGCAATCGAGTTCGACTTAATACGCAGCTAAACTTACACACACTGCAAGCGACCCAGTGTGCTTCTTTGCACTGCCCAAAGGGTTTTAAAGTACTGCTTTTGTGCTTGAAGCCTTTTAAAAACGTTATCTCCTGCAGTCCGTGTGAGGGACTGGGCAAGGACCCGAGCGCGGACCAGGATATGGCAGGGAAGAAACGTTTATTGATCAATCCCAGTTTAAAGCCGGTAATCAGTCAGAGAAGGTACAAGAACAAATTCCAAAAAGAGTAGTAAAGGGCAGTCCAAAGATCAAAACCAAATAAGCAGATAGGCAAACAAAATCGGCAGGCAAAAACTCGGGAGTCAAACAAAAGGGGTGTCTTGGAAATCACACACACAAAAAACTCAGGCTTACAAACAATCGGCACTGGGAAATTTGATCAACGTTCTGACATCAGACAAGTGCAAACAAGGAACTTAAATGCAAACGGGGAAGATAACACAAGTGTGACTGGGAGGGGAAAAGGGCAAGAACACAGATGAGAACGATTAGGATAACTAATGCAATAACAAGGGGAGACTGGGAACACATTGACACAATAAAAATAAACGACCTGGAAGAGCAGGTAGACACGTGCACAGTTCGGAGGGGAGGAGCGCATAGGAAATGCATGCAGAAAATGCGATAGGAGATAAACGCACAAGGATAGGAGAACGAAAGAGAGAATGACAGTTGTAGATGGAAACGCAAGATAATGAGTAATTAGTAAATGTTAGTAACGTAATCAAAATCCCCAACGTTAGTAGATTAGTTGTTTAGTACTATATACACATAGGCTAACTAATATGTACAGATAGAAAGAAAGAAAGAAAGAAGGAAGTAAACGAGATGGGGAAATAAGGCAGAAACCTGTATAGCTGAAATCACCCGAATAGTGCAACAACAAAGACAGGGAGTGGATTACCGAATAACAAGGAACAAAGACAGACGGGGAAACTGACGTGAATGATAAGTGAATACAGAGAAAAGAATAAAATACAAAAACAAGCAGAACAGAAAATGGCAAAACATAACAGTCCGTCTGTCCTCTCTACTTTCTTCCTCTAGGAGGTTCTGGTTGGTAACAGAAGTTTCTGGTCCTTCATTACAGATTATGAATATTCATAAAGAACATATTCAACTACAGAACATTCATTAATATTGGTATAGTCATTGAACGTGCCCCTTCATAAATATTCACGTTGTTCATGTTGTTTTGAGTTCACGGTTAGCGAGACAGAAATCTCAATGTTAAGAATACAGAGCTAATCATCTAGTTTGTCTATACAATATGTAGTTCTGATTAACAGAACATTTTCGGATTCCCACAGGCTGCTGGGCGGAGAGGACAGCAGTCCATGAGGCCGCCTCACAAGGCCAGGCCCTGCAGCTACAGCAGCTGATCCAGAGCGGAGCCTCCGTTAACACCATGACAATGGACTCCATCACCCCCCTACATGAGGCCTGCATACAGGGGCAGGCCCAGTGTGTCAGACTGCTGCTGGATGCTGGAGCACTGATCCAGGTATCCGTTAACACCATGGACAGGGCCTCACCAGGCCCTGCACAGGTGGATGCTGGAGCACAGAGACAGGGCCTCACCCCCTGCACAGGTGAGAAAGACAGGGCCACATCCCTGGCACAGGTGAGAAAGATAGGACTGCCCCCAAGTTGAAATAAGAGCGACAGGGCTGTGTCCCAGGAGTACTCATCACTGTTCTGGAGTCCTGGGGCATATTTATTCAGTAAACAACAGAACCATATCATAAACCATGTTAATGAGATCGAGTCAGGAGCCAAATAATCCACCCATTGGCCCTAAAGGCCCAACCACAGCAATTTGAGATGCATTATAAGAATCGCTCTGTGAGTGATCCAAACAATGTCTGTTACCATTCCAGGTGGACATAAGAACCGTCCATGGGAGCACTCCTCTCTGTAACGCCTGTGCAGCAGGGAGCCCGGAGTGTGCTAAGCTCCTACTGGATCACGGAGCCACCGCCAACCCCACCCTCACTGCCCTCACAGCCACGCCCCTGCACGAGGCCTGCATACGAGGTGAGAGCCTCCCATACACACACATACACATATAAATATACAAGCACCCACACACACCATGCACATAACACACACTCATACATATATATGTGTGTGCATGTGTGTCTGCTCCTGCAGGTAACGTGGACTGTGTGAGACTCATGATCGCAAAGGGTGCCCAGCTGGAAGCATTTGACATCTACTTTGGGACCCCACTGCATGCGGCATGTGCCAAGGAGCACCTGGACTGCGCCAAGGCACTGCTCAACGCAGGTGAGAAGAAGAGATGAGGACCATCGTGTGCAGCTGAAATCTGGCTATGAAGAGACAGACTCAGAAGGGTGTCGATTCAAATCCCAGAATGGAGCATGTCTGTTGCTCCCAACTTTTTTACTTTTAGTAAAAATCTGTAAAATCTGTTGGGGATGCCCTAGGTGCTAAATGCCACTGACTGCCATGTGATTATCCATGGCAACGGACATAGCTTACCTTTTTTACACATTGTCTTTTGGATATTTACTAGACAAGTTGGGGTTAAGAGCTGGGTTAAGATCCACTACCCACACCATAGGCCTACTGGTGCCAAACTATAGATCCATTACACACACCACACCTGTGGTAGCCTTGGAAAAATGAAGTTGGTGCCACCCTATGACTCCCTAGATGAGGCTACGGCTAATTATGTGCTGCCCTGTGGGGTTAGTGACCACACTCGCCAATTAGACGGTCCAGAATGGGCACATCACTACACTGACAACCAGTGCTTTATCAGGACGCACTGATGGTTCTTTTTTATATTTATACTGTAAAATTATATTGAACATTAACACACTATTGTTTCTCAAGGTGCCAATGTGAACGCTGCCAAGTTCCACGAGACTGCACTCCACCACGCAGCTGAAGTGATGAATGTGGATCTGATCGAGTTGCTGGTGGCATTCGGGGGGAATGTGCATGCTAGAGATAACCGTGGCAGGAAGCCAATTGACTACGCCAAACCCGGGTCCCCCCCTGCCCTGTGCCTGGAGTTTTATGAACGTGAGTTATTATATTATGGTCTTTATTACCCTATGATAGAATGCTTTAAAATACAAAAAGATTTATAAAATGAGATTCATTATTAAAGTGTTAACACTATTATTACAACATTGAAAATTCCTAACTACTTCATTATCCCTCCCTGAACGTTTGTCCAGATCCTGTTGAATAGTTTCTGCTTCTTTGTGATATAATCATATGTCATTAGCTTTTCTTATTTTCTGTCTGTTCACAGGTACACCTCTAAGCCTGCAGCATTTGAGCAGAGTGCTTTTAAGGAGGGCGTTTGGAAGGAGAGTGGAGGAAGACGTGTCCAAACTGAATGTATCTCACCGCATCATCAGCTACCTCTTCTACCACTGAAAACATCTCAGTCCTGCTTCAGCTGTCTTAAGAAAATTGACCCGGGCCAGGACTACATGAATGTATACTTGAAATTTGACACTTTGACACTGTAGAGACCGTCCAGTCACATAAAATATTTTTTTCACATAAAATACTGTGTGTAAGTTATTGTGTTTTGAATAATTTGATAAATGACAAAAAGAAAAGCATCAAACTTCCGGTCTTGTTTGTTGAAGCACACATGCTTTTGTTTCTTGTTTGGCTGGGTACAGCCGTGTTCTTATATAGCCTTAATGTTTGTTGCCACAAAAATGATCTCTTACAGTTGCTTTGTAATACCATTGGTAATGCATTTTCACTTTTATATGTGCATCGACATCCAACACGGCAAGCTCAAATAAGGAGAATGGTTCAATCATGGTAAATGCTGTAGATTGTGGTTCTCTGTGGCTCAGTTGGTAGAGCACAGTGTTGGCAACGCTTAGGTTGTGGGTTCAATCCCCACTGGAGCCACATATACTGAAAATGTATGCATTCACTACTGTAAGTCGCTTTGGATAAAACGTCTGCTAAATGGCGTATATTATTATTATTATTATTATTATTATTATTATTATTATTATATTAGATTGACTACGAAGAAAAATCGGATATGAATAACAGAAAAAAAACTGCAACTCCCAGAGTTCTTACACGTCAGTCGCCATAAAGGCTGAGCAATCACGTGATGTGGCACTACAGAACCATAAAGACGTTTTAGCTTAATATGTATTGTAATGAGACTATCTATTTTTCTTGCATAAGGGGATAGTATAAAGGATATATTATGGAAATGGAGTTAGCGCAAGAGAGGCCTTACTTCTTTGGAGATATAGGTGAGTCGCATTAAAATCTGAAAGCCAGTCAGCTAGCTCGCTAGTTCTGACTCGATTCAGTGTTTACAACACAGTCGACTGTCAGTGAGTAAATGCCGGAGATAGCTCCTGGCGCGCAGCAGCGTTATTCAATCAATCGTAGTTGGTAGTTAAATTCTTAAAATGATATACAGTATAGTATTTAGTATATCAGCTATCAGTCCCCGGCTATTTGTTAGCCTTTTGGACTTGTTCATTACCTGCATTTTTAAAATACGAGAATATTAAATATATGTATTTATGTATTTCCTTTTTCCGTTTCCGTTTCCGTTTGCTACGTACAGCTATGTAATAATAGATGAATATTAATTATTTTGTGCTTTATTCTGCCTTTAAGTTCTGTCTTTGCAGATTGAATCGTGGGAAACGTAATTTTGTGACGTTATGTAAAACGCGATTAAATAAAAATCATTATTGTATTGTTCTAATATTATCAATCTAGCTATCTTGCCATTAAACTGCTCTATTCATTGACATACATTTGTTTTTACTTTGGGTAGGGAAATGGGTATACAACCTTGAGCAGTCTTGTATGATTTAGGTCTGTTTTTTGTATAGGCACAGGTAAATTCTGTAAATTCCTATACATGAATGTGAAACTACTTCTATCTCACAATACATAAATATAGTGAAGTTTATGGGCTGGTAGAACAAGGCCTATGTACTGTTCACTTTCTTTCTGTGGTTCTGGAGTACAGTAGCCTATATGTTTAAGTGGATTTTTATAGCATTGAGCAGAAGGGGGAACCTCTGAGGACGGAAAAGAAGTATAGAAGTGTAAAGTGGGGGGGGGTGGACCAATGGTAAAGGCACTTGCCCGGAGTGCAGGTTGCCCACTGCAATCAGGGTTTGAGCCAGCCTGACGATTGGCAAGGGGGGAGGGAAGCCAGCATGAGCTCACATCATACAAGAGTACTGGGGTGTAGAGGGGACAGCTTGGCGATTTCATCTCGGAGGAGGCGGTTCATCACCTTTGTCACTGCCGGTCCCAGAGTTATGGCAGCGAGCTTGCAGTACAAGGGGGGATAGTTGACATGAAAAGATAATTGGGAGAAAAATGGGGTGAAATCAGAAACAAATCAGGAAAAAAAAGTATAAAGGGGTCAAAAGTTATTGATAGCAGGGATGTGGTAGCTACACACCAAGGGCGTAACCACATATTAAATATTGGGTGGGACATAATAAAAGGGAATGTTTAGATATCTGCAAACTATTTGGGGGGACCATTATGACTGTTTTGAATATTGTGGGGGCATGTCCCCCCGTCCCCCCTGCTCGTTACACCTATGGTACACACTAGAGGAGAGTTTTAACTACAAGATAGACATGTTCTACTGGGGCCACATATACTGAAAAATGTAGACTGTAAGGGGATAAAAGCGTCTGCTAAATGGCATATATTACAAAGGAGATGGGGACCTCTTCTGATACCCTCCCACCTCTTTTCACAGGCTGCTGGGCAGAGAGGACAGCAGTCCATGAGGCTGCCTCACAAGGCCAGGCCCTGCAGCTACAGCAGCTGATCCAGAGCGGAGCCTCCGTTAACATTGTGGCTGTGGACTCCATCACCCCCCTACATGAGGCCTGCGTACAGGGGCAGGCCCAGTGTGTCAGACTGCTGCTGGATGCTGGAGCACAGGTAAGAGAGACAGGGCCTGCACAGGTAAGAGAAAAAGTTATTGTTGTGTTATGGCACACTATACCTTTTTATATAGCACATTTTACAAAACATTTGTCACAATACTCTTTACAGCAGACCCTGGCCTGAACCCCCAGAAAGGCAAGCCTAAGGTAACAGTGGCAAGGAAAAACTCCCTAGGTGGAACAAATAGGAAACATTAGGAGGAACCAGACCCAAGAGAAAAAGCCCATCCTCCTCTGGCTGGTCCACAGTCTGAGTTTGTAATGACCAAAAGCGGTCAATGAGACCATGTGTAAGACAACTCAATATGGGACTTATGGGGCAAGAAGTAGACCCACCCCATCAAGAGTGCACCTGAGACAAGTGTTCACAGGTGTTGAGAGGTCACAGTAAGGCTCTTTCCACCCCACAAAACTCAATGGCTACATGCTTCTCCAGCTCTGTATCTAGATTATAATTGATTGTATGCCTGACTGTAGAGGTGCGTTTTTAGCCTAGACTTAAATATTGAAACTATGTCTGATTCCCTTATCTGTTTTGGTAGGTATGTATTTGTTATGGCGGCATTGTGGTCATGGTTTGGTCATGTTATGGTCACATTGTGGTCGTGTTATGGTCACGTTGTGGTCATGTTGTTGCTGCATAGGTGGATGCGCGGAATGTGGACGGGAGCACGCCACTGTGTGACGCCTGTTCCGCAGGGAGCCTGGAGTGCGTGCAGCTGCTGCTGGAGCGAGGAGCCACTGTGAACCCCACACTCACCTCCCGCACCACCTCGCCCCTGCACGAGGCCTGCATGGGGGGTAAGAGGGGCCCTTTCCTCTGGCCAAATTCATCTCTTCTTCAGGCTCTCTAGGTCATGTGATGATCCCGACACTCTGGTATCAAGTCATGACCGTGCCAATGCTGACTGTGGCCGGCAGCCCCGCAGGGTGGTCCATAATTGGTCTTAGAGTCACCCATGGAGGGAGGAGCTCTTTAAGTTGGCTTGGTTGTCCCTGTCTCATCACCCAAGATCAAAGCCTCGTGTGTACTCCACCAACGCAATAAGCTGGTAGGCTAGATCAAAATCTATTTTTGATAAAGGTGTCAACACTAATGTCTGTAGATACTGGAAGATACACATATCGAATGTTTCAGCAGTTGTCGTGCAACCAAATATATGTATGCTTAGAGTTTTATACACTTTGTATATATATATATGTGTGTGTGTGAGTGTGTTTCCAAGTAACTCAGGCTGTGTTTGTGTGTGTCTACCTCCATGTAACTGACTGAGTGTGTGTGTGTGGGTGTGTCTCCAGGTAACTCAGACTGTGTGCGGCTGGTAGTCGCCAAAGGAGCTCATCTGGAAGCATATGATCTGTACTATGGCACACCATTGCACGTAGCTTGTGCCAACAAACATGTCGACTGTGCCAAGGTGCTGCTGAATGCAGGTGAGGAGAGGAATGGAGGGCTGTCAATGGCTGATAGTGCAGGGCAACAAGACCTAGAGGAATGTGAGCTGAAACCCAGGCTGATAAAATGTTTTCTTGAATCCATTGAATCCATTAATTTAGTACACTCTAAACACCCCTTCTAGCAAGCTAGCTATGTTCTTGCAGTTATTATCAATTGGATACACTGCTTTGTCCATCCACTCATCCACCATATTTGAGTGTAAACCTCTCCATTTGAGAAATAATTTTCAACATTTATTATAATTTCACTTCAAATTACATGTTTATTGTTAAACGTTTGAAAATCCCTTCATGCATTTTTAAGGTTTTGCTGATATGACAGGTCAGCTGCCTCCAGTCGCTGAAGCAAGAAGTATCATGCTAAATGTTCATGATGCAGGGTTGTTATACAGCAAACATTATAATTGATAGAATGGCCAATAGCGGATTAGGGAACTGTTAAAATAGTCATAGACCTCCTCCGACCATTAACATTCTGCATTTTTGCCACTGATCTGGCTGGAATTACGTTGACATTAGTCTTGTCTTTTGTTGCTCAATCTTTGATAGAGCATCTGGATAGCTTTGGTAACTTTTTTGGGATAGGCTTCCTGCAATCTGATTGATGCCAGCAGGTTTATGATGGTGGATTCGGTCGGCTGGGGCGGTTTATAATTTCAAGCACACACCCCCAAGATTTATGATTCGTCAGAAACAGTAACTGGGCATTGGTTTATTAGCGAGGCACATTCCCAGAAGTTGGGCAGAGTTATACCACAACGGAGTGAAAAACTAGTCAGGCTCATAATTAGTGAGGCTACGCTGACGTTGGCTTAATGGAATTCCACTTGCGTCTGTGCCAACATATGCAAACATTCCAACAGTCCAATGTATGTGTGCTCTCTGGGGGTGTGTGTGTGTGTATATATATATATACCATACATGGTATATATATATATATACCATACATGGTATAATGTTGCATTTACCGCGTTTTACTGTTTTTCCAAAAGGTGCCAAGGTGAACGCTGCCAGGCTACACGAGACAGCTCTCCACCACGCTGCTAAATCTAAGAATGTGGATCTGATCGAGATGCTGCTGGAATTTGGGGGGAATTTGTATGCCAGAGACAAAGACAATAAAAAGCCTATTGACTACACAAAGCTCGGGTCTCCTCCAGCCCTCTGCCTGGAGTTCTATGAAAGTAAGTTATTATGTTACTGTTCTCATCAATACGGTACATAAAAACCTGGTTATTGTTTCCCATGAGCTTTTGCTGTTTCCTGTCTGTTCATAGAGACTCCCATGAGCCTGCAGCAGCTGTGCCGGGTGACTCTAAGGATGAGGCTGGGTACAAGGGCGCTGGATGTGGTCTCCAAGCTCGACCTGCCAAACCGCATCGTCAGCTATCTTTGCTACTGCTGACCACTGTGCGGTGCTTTTTAAAAGTGCCCCATTCTCTCTCAGCAACAGCGGAGACAGGCTGTGGTGGACACATGGCATGGTGCTTCCTGTGTATCAGTGTGTTCGCGACATCGTTTCATCTATTCATGACATGCACAAAAAACGGAATGACCAAGACATGCTCATTCCTCATTTTTGGTTAATCACTTTACTTTTTTCAGTGTAAATATACATGTTGTGGTGTCCCCAGGGGTTGGGCGACACGCACGGACCTTGCAGAGGGCGTAGGCAAGTTTAAGAACACGGAGGAGGCAGTATTCAAAAACAAAATGATAATTTATTCTACTAATACTGACAAACACAAAACAAAGGGTGGGGTCTTCAGGGGAACACAAACACAAAGTCCACAAATCCTTATCTCGTTGTCAATGTCCGTTCCAATTCCAAATCCAAGTCAGTTCCGCAATCCAGTCCGTAGTCGAAATTCAAAGGGGGGTCCTCACACAATCCAATTTCATACACAACAACACTCTTTCCAAATCCTGGCTGGTCAACGACTACACAGGTATCTCTCTCTCTTCAAACACATACAGCAACTCTTCTCAAACACTTTCCTACTCCTCTCCATGTGTCACAGAATCAGCCCTTTAAATAGGCCTCGAAATGGCTTTCAGCTGGCCGTTAGCTCCATTGCCTTCACTTGGCTCAGGTGTGACTGTGGCCTGCTGGGAAATGTAGTGTTTTTGGCTGCCATGTGTTGGAGGCCAGGCAGCCATTTTATTGTGCAGCCCATTGGGCTGCCACAATGTATTCACCAAAAATAATTCAGAGAAATTCAGAGTAATAGTATATTCAGACAAAATGACTTGCTAGCTGTGCTTCAGCTTGGTGGTTCACCTGAAACAGCTGTGTCCACTATGCATGGACGAAATGGAGATGGAAGCCTACAGCTGAGGGGACATATCACATCTTGTTTTGGGAATTCTCACAATCCTATCATCGCACAATATAAACTAACCACAGAGGGAGAGGAAGTAGGAACATTTGGCCCCAGAAAACCAGTTGCCATGCCAACAAGGGGCTTACAACAAATGCCAGCACTGCAAGGAATTGTGGGTCATGTTATATTAAACATAGTGGTTCTCTCCAGATATTTCTCAGTAATTGGGACTTGGCTACAGGCTGGAGACACATTAGCGCTGAGGTTTGCTGACACTGATTACTGAGGGAATGGAAAACCACAGTGGTCTTGCACTGCTGTCCCCATGGCAATGGTTCAGAAAGACATCATAGGTCTGAATGAGGTCTTAAATATTCTGTTGCTATAAATATGAATTTCTGCTGCTATAAATTAATTTGTAACTTCCTATTTAATCCTTCATCCTGTGAAATACACCCGTGATTAATGTAATTATCATTGATTTGCACATTTAATATCTTTATGTTGGGCGCTAATTATATTTTTTCTTCTTATTTTAGACAGGTTTCTATGACTGTTACATAACGGTGCAACTAAACAGTTGAAATGGAATCTCCAGAGGTATAATGCTATCTTTAGGAATGCATGCTTCTTGATCATAGTTTATTGCTTCTTATTTTAAACAACCTCTAAGTTTTGAACATATAATTGATCTTAATGTATGTCTCAGTGGATTGACATGGTCTCATTAATATTTCAAATTCTTACCTTTGAGTCAACACAACCAGAACATGGAAATGAACTGGATCTTAAAGACCAGAATGTGATCTTACATTAAAATTCACCTGAACAATTCACAAATCTTTCTTTGTGTCCTGGGACATTACCAATAATCCTCCGGCATAAAGTTTCTGCAGTTTCATTTTCATTTCAAGTTTCATTTACACAGAGTTATACATTTAACAACATTAACAATAACTCTAACTATCCAACTAGTTATCTGAAATAGAGAATCATGCTGATAGGCCATAGTTACAAGGTAGAAGGTATGAAGCTACAATCCTTTCCAAGGGCTGTGGACTGTAAAAGACCAGGAAAGCCCTATTTACATTGGCCAGTGTGTCAATGTAAATAGCTGACTGATAGGCTGCTGTTGGACTTTCAACACTGACCGGAGACAGTTGGAGCGATTTTTGTACATTATAGTGTATACAACTGTGTGCTACTGTCAACAACAGAGAGTGGGTCATGTGGAACCCTATGCACCATTGTTATTTGTCAAATGCATTAAACTCATCTGCTGTATGCATTTAGTAGGTTACCTGATACCTACACCTTGGTGCTTGGCTGCAGAATTATGCGCTGGATCCCAGGTCTCAACACTGGTACCCACTCTGGGCAGAGTGTCAGAGGTGTTGGGACGTGTGTATGTCCTGAATCTCAGAGGTCTTGGGACCTATGTCCGGGGCACGAATTTGGGAGACTTAAGACATTGTCACACTTCAGGCTGTACATATCATTTCTAGCAGGTTCATACAACAGATGAGCCAAGATTGCTTTTGGAGCTGTAGATTGAAAGCAACAATGATAAAGTCAAGAAGAGAGGTTGAAACACTCTTTACATACTGTGGCGTCCCCAAGGGTTGGGCGACACTCACGGACCTTGCAGGGGGCATAGGCAAGTGCAAGAACACAGAGGAGGCAGTAATATAACCAAAAAATGATAATTTATTATTCTAACACGAACAAGGGCAACACGAAACAAAGGGTGGGGTCTTCAGGGGAATACAAACAAAGTCCACAAATCCTTATCTCGTTGTCCAAGTCCGTTCCGTTGTCCAAAATCCCGTTCGTAGTCTGCAATCCAGTCCGTAGTCAAAGTCCAAAACAATCCAATTTCCAACAAACAAACACACTCCAATACGCTCTCCAAATCCTGGCTGGTCAACGACTCCCACAGGTTTGTCTCTCTCTCTCTCTCTCTCTCTCTCTCTCTCTCTCTCTCTCTCTCTCTCTCTCTCTCTCTCTCTCTCTCTCTCTCTCTCTCTCTCTCTCTCTCTCTCTCTCTCTCTCTCTCTCTCTCTCTCTCTCTCTCTCTCTCTCTCTCTCTCTCTCTCTCTCTCTCTCTCTCTCTCTCTCTCTCACCTCGTAAATAGGCCGTGACTTTGCTCAGGTGTGACTGTGGCCTGCTGGGAAATGTAGTGTTTCCTGGCGCCCATGTGTTGTAGGCCAGGCAGCCATTTCCTAGGGCTGCCACAATACAAAAGCACAATTTAAATGAACATGATATGAACATGACATGAACATATTTACTCATTATTGTTTAACAGAAAAATTAACAAATATGCTGGCCAAAGCTAATTTACGTGAGACCTAAGAATTAGAACCTGGATATCACTGAAGGGCATTTAATTTATTCTGTCAGATGACCCAGTTTAAAAGTGAACCTAGTTTCCAGACAGTATATGTGACTGCATGGGAGTGATTGGAAGCTGAATGTCTGTCATAACTGTTTTGGCTCCATGTGAAATGATGAGACAGGGTATTGTAATATTGGATTATCCTTGGAATCCTTGGTGGATTTTTCAAAGTTTGGACTCAATTTAAAGGTAGGAAACCTGGCCTTTATGTGCTATCGCATTTGCTGTCTGCTTGGGAAAACAATATGAAATAATAAATTGCTACCCTTTCATGTGAAATGGTAGCATCTAACACTTTTCAGTGAGTCTGTTTTGGAAAAACTAGGACTGCATTAGGCATGGGCAATATTAAAATGTTCATATTAACAATATTCCCTTAATTAAATAAACGATATAATTGTCCCTACAGCAGTTGTAAAGACACATAGCACAAAGCACATAGCTAGCCTATAGCCTTAAGATGGCACCATTGAGCTATTACACAATAGGCTTCTATTACAAAAAACTAGAATGGCTTGTATGTGAGTTCCCCTAAAAAGGCCTTTGTACCATTTGTCTGTATTTAGTGTGCTTGGTGTGCATCTTAACCCCATTACAGTAAAGCAACTTCATTGTGCATGTTGGCGAATACTGTCAGGAACGGTGTCGGAAAACCAGGCGCGGACCCAGAAATGCAATAATGGCTTTTATTGCATAAACAGGCAAAGGTCATACAGGGGTAAACAGAGCAATGCAGGGATCCAAAGAATGGTCGGGGACAGGCAGAGTTCGTTGCGGGCTTCAGGGGTATCAGGGGCAGGCAAGGCGTAGTCAGTGGGCAGGCGAAGGTCGAAAACGTGAAAGCAGTCCAGGGAACACAGGGAGGAGCGGGAACAAGACTGGGATAAGGACGAACACTGGAGCACAAGCACGAACACAAACACGATGAAACTAGACGCGGGGAAACAGAGATAACGCTGGAGAGTAGTGTAAGCATACGCAAAGCACAAGACAATCTGGCAACGAACATGGGAAAACACACAGCTTAAATACATTTAGACATAACGAGAAACAATCAGGAATAAACATGAATGCAGCTGACTGCAATCAGACACATGAGGAATTAAGTGAAAACGATAATACAATAACGAGACAATCAGGAAATGAACATGGAAAAGGAACAGCTAACTACATCAGACATAACGAGAAACAATCAGGAATTAACAGGAATGCAGCTAACTGCAATCAGACACATGAGGAACAGGTGAAAACGATAATACAATGACAAGACTGGGAACAGGTAAGTGAAAGTGAAAACACGGACCAACCAGAAAAACATGGAATAAATGAAAACACTAAATTACGGGGAACACGAACACGAGACGTGACAGAATACAGGTCATTCTAATTCTGATTGAGCTATCTGTAGGCCGGCTACTTGTTGTTGAGGCACTCCAGGATGATGGTGTTACCAGCAGGCTGGCAAATTCCGCTAGATGTTGGACCTTTAGGTGGGTGCCCAGGTTTCTTGTGTTTCCATCTTTTGTGCCAATTTGCTTTTCATAAAGTGTGCATATCAATTTGTCCAAATTTGCTGGCTCTCATTTGGTTTAAGAACATAAGAATACAGAATGAGACATTCAGCCCATTTAAGCTTGTCATGTCCCAAACTAAAGAGTATCTAGTACTACATCTAGTAGAATACAATAAGAATCTAGCCGAATCTAGAATACATAACGAGAATGGGCCGTTCGGCCCATCTAGGCTCGTCATGTCCTAATCTAAAGAATATCTAGTACTACATCTAGCCTGGGCTTCAATAAGTGTTGCTGCCTCAATTACCTGACCAGACAAGCTGTTCCAGGCATTGACAACTCATTGTCAGGCATTGTAAACTTCCTAATATCTGTGCGGAATGTGCCTTTAACTCATTTCCACCTGTGGCCACCTTGGTTTAATCCCAACGAAACACCAGATAGGTGCAGTTGTATTTTTCTTTTGAACAAGATTTCCCATCTTTCCGTCATGTAGCATAGCTTACAGGAAGAGTATGTGCAGCAGAGCTTCATGATAAGTGGTAGGCTGTTAGAAACATTTGCCCATTTAGCACAAATACGGAAATTGGACTGACTTTCAAACGTATCAGAAGCATGCATTTTTTTCAGTATAACAACCAGAGCAATCTAAGGGGGGATTTGCCAGTTATGAATATCGTTACATATTGGGAAACCTATTACGGTTGTCTACCAATATCGTGCTACACGATAATATCGTCATATCGACCAAGCCTAGAATGCATAACCATATTTATTTTCAGATTTTTGCTGCTGATGGGATGGTCTGGTGGATAAGGCTACTGAAATGTAAGAGAAAGCCAGGTTCCTTTGCCAAAATACACTGCCACACAAAACATAGAACCTCTTACTTCGAAGAAACTCATTCAAGGCCTTCAAGCAGCTTCCAGATAAGAAAAAACTGAACATTTCATGAAACGTGTGCACAGTAAACATCTCTGGAAACATTCTTATCAATGAGTGTACAGCTGCAAAAAAACATAAACCACAAAAAAAACTGTTAACAATCATTTCCATCTATTGCCAAACAGGAAAAAGGCCAATGAGCATTATTTCCAGTCCTGACAGTCATAGCTGCAAACAAATATTTTCTGTTACGAGATAAAAGCCTTAATGTGAAAAAACCCAAATAATTTCACTCCAGTGAATAATTTAATGAAAATACTTGGGGAGGTACTCGTGCAGCACCTGCTAAGTATCCGGTTATCTCCTGTGGGCCCAGGCTACAAGCGGATTTTGAACCACAGCCACAAGAGATTGGCCATGTAGAATTTACTGCAATAGGAACTGCCTCATCAAGATGCTAATCCCAGCACACAGTCTAATTACAGTACCCATCATCAAGTGAAACTTCACATTAAAAAGGCTACGGTTCCAGGAGGCGAAGTGGACAAGTGAATGACTTGATGACATGTGGACTAATGCAGCGTTTAGCTCAGGCTTTCTGCAGAATAGGTGTTTTATGTATGTATATATATCATAAAAAATGGGACTACTGTCCTGTGTACAAAAAACAACATTGTTGACAAAAAAACATGTTGAAACATAAGAATAGTTTATTTGCTTTCCTGTGTGTGTGTGTGTGTAGGAGGGGTAGTCTGTGTGTGTGTGTGTGTGTGTTTGTGTGCATGTATTATGTTTAAGAAGACAGTGATAGAAGGTACTTGAAACTCTCTAACTGTCAAAAGCCACCAGCACATTATTCCCCGTAACTGTAACAAACATGATGGGGTCTGTGGAAATTTTGTATTTGAGCCTGTGACCCACTGGGAATGGCTCCCTGGAGCATGCTTTGAGTCAGCGCTCAAGCCTTTGCTTAATATCTTGATTAGCTGTTCCCAGGTCAGTGCAAAGTAATTCTGAGGGTGTGTGATGATGGAGGATGAACAGGGTGTCAATTTCAATGTAATCTGAGGAACACGTTCTGCTATGTGCTACGATTGCTTCCAGGAAAAAACACAACCGTGACTTCATGGAGAGTAAGTCATTTCAGGTGAAAATGTCTGTGCCAGAAATAGATTGTATGACTTCCTGTCACTCTGAAAGTATATGTAAATGTGTGTATAGACACATGCCCATTTATGCAAAGCACTGCAGGTATTGAAAAAAACACCACTGAACTGTAGGCTGTTCCCAGACCTGTACGAGTCTGTACAGCTGCATGTATAAATAATGACACAAACACAAAACACCACTGTATGCTCAAACACTCAATGCGGCAATATACTGAATACACAGCACTATCATATATTCAAACACAAAACAGCACTGTGTACTCAAACACACAATGCTGCAATATACAGTACTAGTCAAAAGTTTGAGTACACCTTCTGGAAACTAGGTTTATCCCATAATTGACAATGTTTTACACCATATAAGTTTCTTTAAATACTTGAAAATTACAAAAACACATGTAACGATAAACAAAAGGAACATCAAAGCAATGTTCAATCAAATTTAATTGAAAATTGGATCTTGGATTCCTCAAAATAGCCACCGTTTGCTGTGATAACAGCCTCACAAACACGGGCCATTCGGTTAATACGTTTCAGCAGGAAATCATCCGATATGTCTTCCCAGCTCTCCTGCAGCAATTCCCAGAGGCACTTGTGGGTTGCTTTGCTTTGACTGTTCTGTCCAGTTCATCCCATACAAGTTCTATGGGATTGAAGTCTGGACACTGGGCAGGCCAGGTCCTTAGTTTGAGTTGTTCTTCACGTTCCCCCTTCACCAGAGAGTTCTTGCACAACTTCAAGGTGTGTTTTGGGTTGTTATCTTGCTCAAGAATGAAGGAGTGCCCGCTTAGCCATAGTCCAGATGGAAGGTGTACTCAAACTTTTGACTGGTACTGTACTCCACCACTGTATAATAAAACATGCAGCACTGTCATATATTCAAACATAAAATACTACTGTATTCTCAAACACACAATGCTGCAATACTCAAACACACAGCATTGTCATATATTCAACCACAAAACACCACTGTATTGGGAAACACATTACAATTTCTGGTTCTTGTCCTTTAAGACTTATGTGTTGTATTCTGTGTTGTGTGTCAGTTGTAGTCAATAATTGTGCAGTCCATAAATCAAAATAACCCTCCGAAATCAAATTGATTTGAGGATGCAACAAAAAACAAAAAACCTCCGAAATAATTATGAATGAATTGACTAAACATTTCATTAAATCTGTAAAAGGTTTTTTACAAAATTTCATGCGTTAATCACCCTATATAAACATCATCACAGCTCGTCTAATTAGCCATAGATACAAAAACGTAGATGACTCATTCACCCTGTTCAGATGCTTCTACGCGGCCGCCATATTGGCGCGGGCAAGATCGCATGAGAGATGCACACTTACCCTGATAAAATCTACTGTAACTCGCTTAATTCTCAACGTATTTTCGTGAAATTTGGCTTGTTATAACGTGAGAACTTTCTGCATAACATGCAGGCTATTTGAATTCCAAATTTCACAATTGTTGAGTTTCATCAACGATTTTCCGCAGAACCTGGCAACCTATTAAGTTTATAACCACCCTCTACTGCTTTCTTGGCAGCTTCAAACAATAAAAACATAATCAGCTCTGGCATTTTGAAATCATGTAGGCCAGGGGTGTCCAAGTTCGGTCCTGGAGAGCTATTGGGTGTGCAGGCTTTTGTTCCAGCCCTTCACTAACACACCTGATTCCACTAATCAACTGCTCGTCAAGGCAATGAATGTTCAAGTCAGGTGTGTTAGTGAAGGGCTGGAACAAAAGCCTGCACACCCAGTAGCTCTCCAGGACCGAACTTGGGCACCCCTGATGTAGTCTATAACAGTTCAAGTGGCGTTTTTACAAATAGCCAGTCTGTGAAATAACGTTATGCATACATTTGAGAATTAAGCGAGTTACTGTAGGCTATATTTTATCTGGGGAAGTCTGCATCTCTCAATACACATGCGTTTGTTTAGAGCCGATCTTGCCCGCCTCAATATGGCGGGCGTGCAGACGTATCGCTGCAACATACAACAACAGCCAATGCGGTATACGTTTTCATATCCATGTAATTAGCTACTTGGCTAACTCGACATCATGTTCGCTTGATGTTATTGAGGGTAAACTACAAGGCGCTTGCTTCCTAGTTAATCAGAAACGGTAAATATTTTTGTAATGTGTTAATTGTGCTAAATTATTGTTTTGGTTAAACAAGGCTCGTTTTGTAAGAAACATTCTATCTGCTTTCTCGCACGTGTGGAAAAGGGAGGCTGGCATTTCATTCGTGGAGCTGAAGAGCCACCTAGCGTTCGCTATGTGTCCGCTGTAAGTAAATTGGATATGTATGTTAGAATGGTACCTCCTGAAGATAAAATATGGTTCACAGGATTCATCTCTTGAAAAGGGAAAGCAAAAAATGAATTGTAAAAAAATAATTGTAAAAATAGCCTACACAATGAGGATTCCGAATCCAATTGAAAGGCTGTAGCAATTGGATAGAGGGTTACATCCACAAAATCGAAGGTATTGAGTAAAATAGATCAGCAAAACGGCAGCCAAATTAGCTAACGGATAGCTAGCAATATCCCTGCTGAAAAATACAGCCCCGATCAACTTGGAAGTTTCAGCTGGTCACTGCTTGTTTAGAGATGGTTAAGATGGACCGTAGATGGTCAAGTCGGAAAATTAGATAGTAGCCTAATCTGAACCGTAGATGGTCAAGATGTCATGAAGAGTGTCGTGGCGCATTGTCAACTTCCTGAATTGTCAACCCTTACTTAAAACACGGTTTGATACGTAGTTTAATAAGAGTAATACACGCCAGACCTGATCTATTGATCGAAATGGACAGAATATTAGCTTTCTAAGAAATGTTAATATATCATAATCGAAGGTATAAGGAAACTCATTGGCTAAAAGACATATTCAATGCATTCAACACCAAGGAGAGCAACAATAATCGTATTATGCCAATCGTTTCAGATCAGATCGGAGTCCTGCCAATGGGATTAATTGGGCGCATTGGTTTGGAACTGTGATCGTACCATTTTGCGCTTTCAGAACTGGTCTGCGGCTTGAGACACATTTTAGGTGACAGTTGGCTGAATGTTTTTAACGGTAGGCTATTTAAACCTAGATAGTTATAGCTAACGTTTGCAAGCTAAAGTTTTCTAAATGACCGATAAATATGTTCGCGGATGCTAGCTATGTAGACAACGGGGTGAAGGACATTGTCAGTATCACACAAGACTCCAACTTTCATCCGACTGTCGACTTGCTATTAGCTGCCCTGGCGGGATGAAGATTATTTCAAGAGGTAAATAACCTACTGCTAATAAAAGGCGGGGCCCATATTTTATAACGCTACATTTGTAGCTTTCATTAACGTTAGGTCCAGTAACGTTAGCTACCTATAGCTTAGCTAAAGACATTGGTTGTTTGCGAGCGAGTAAGTTAACTTTCGCTCGCAAATATCTTGACCCAAACTCAACTGCGTTAAGGAAGAGTGTCGCAGAGGACACTGCAGTGGGTGGAGCTCAGTGATATGGATGCTGTGGAGGGTTTTCAGGATTCCTCTCAGAGTCTGATACAATATATCAAATTCGGACATGCTTGGAAAGGCTCAGTTCCTTGAGCACTGATAAAATGTGAAGGTTAGGAGCTGTGGTTTGTTCCACTTTTATTCTGTCAATGTTTTGAGGGTGCATGCAGAGTGCAGACGCCATCCCGTTCTATCTTGTGTTGTAGAAGTTTTTTGTGTAACAATATCTTCAGCACCTGAGACCATTGACTCCCTTTGTTTGGTTCTTTGCAATAACCACACCAGTTGAAGAGTGAGTTTTTTATTCACTGAAGCCAGACACATCTTTTCACAACTTTGGTTTGAAGGTATGCTAAGGCTTCAATTTATTTGCAAACTGCTCATTGTTCTGCTATGAAAAAAATCCACAGTTTCTGTATTATGTATTCATGTTTTCCAGTCTCGAATCCCATCCTGTTAAAGTTGGTTCTGTGTGGCTCAGTTGGTAGAGCATGGCGCTGACAACTCTTAGGTTGTGGGTTTCATTCCCATTGGGGCCACATATGCTGAAAAATATATGCATTCACTACTGTAAGTCGCTTTGGATAAAAGCATCTGCTAAATGGCATATACTATTGTCACACGCCACGTGACAATCCTTGGATGGGAACAGAGCAGCCAGGAGACGGAGTGGAGTTTGTCGGTCTACGGACCGGATTATTATTATTATTTTCTGTCTTTCCCCCAGACATGGGGAAGAGACAGTGGGAGTAGCAGGTTAACATATAACAAACACAAACACCAAAATCTTCACCCTACTGGCCGCGAAGCTTTCGGGTAAAAACAACGAACTAAAATAACAAACTAAAATAATCATAACTTACGGGACACCGCGCCTCTTCTCCCGGAGTTCCCCTGGAAGGCACACACATATCCAGTGACCTTTCAAGTGCTTCCCACCCATGCATACTGAGACACTCGCCACTCCCCACAGTGAGAGTTCTCGGGCTGTTGCCCAGAAACACTCTCCACTGCCCGAGTGCAAATTCTCTTTCAATCACACAAATAAAACCGAGGGCGAGAGGCAGACCCTCTTTCAGGGTGCCCTTTCGCTCTCTATCACGTTCACACCGAGGGAGAGCGGCGGACACTCTTAGTGCACCCCCTCTCCCTCTTTCCCACACACACAAGAAGCACTCTACTTAGTCACTTTCGACAAACGCACACAAAACTCAACAACCATCAAACATCAAACATCACACATCAAACATCACACATCCAACATCCAACCTCAAACCATTCCACAATACAACACGACACTCCACAACACTCCACAACATATGCACGCACGCACGCACGCACGCACACACACACACACACACACACACACACCAATGACAAGACCTACTCTCAATACACATGCAAACAAAGACAAAGACTAACTGATTCCCCACTCGCCCCACCTGCTCCCAAGGCCTCCACAACATGTAAACACACAGGCAACCATGCCACTCCCACGTGGCCGAGACCGACGTCCTCCACAACTATATTATAAAGAGGTGTTCCTCTAGCTGCATGGCACATTTATCTTGTTTAACAGTGTCTGCCCTTCATCTTGTGTCATACCATTGAATAGTATCCATAATTTGCTGCTTACCCCATCTGGGACTGGCTGTGTGTGAGCACATGAAGACTGTTCTTTGTTTCTGCCTGGTTTTGAGGTGCTGCATTTCTATAAAAAATTATTTCAGATTTCTTTCTTTTTTTCTTCTTTTTTCAATTGTAATCTCTTCTAATTCAACTACCCCCACTCTCATGCTCCTGAGTTCGCTGCTGCAAGTCTGGGACTGGCAGTGACAAAGACGCCAAATCGCCTACTCTGAGACGGAACTCGCCAAGCCATGGATTGTAACTCCAACACACACAGAGCCGCTTGCAAGCGGCAAACTCATGCCAGCTTCCTGTCCCCCTCCCCCTGGGGGCAAGCAGCCAATTGCTGCCCCCGGACGGGACTCCCGGCCAGAGCTGGGCTATCACAGCCTGTGCTTGAACCCACACTGCAGGGTTCATTGCCATGTGCCTCCAGAGAGATTATCTTTTGATAGCCCTGGCAGTTGACAGTGTATATATAGTCACTTGGATCTGCTTTTGCATCAATTGTTTGTTTACAAGGAATTAGCACCCCCATTTCAGTTTATATGACTTGTGCATTAT
This sequence comes from Aldrovandia affinis, assembly GCA_029706075.1. Classification (NCBI taxonomy): domain Eukaryota; kingdom Metazoa; phylum Chordata; class Actinopteri; order Notacanthiformes; family Halosauridae; genus Aldrovandia; species Aldrovandia affinis. The sequence goes on from JAINUG010000023.1 coordinate 3,197,660, forward strand.
GAGCACAATTTTCATTAAAAAATCCAGTTGGATTTGTCGGTTTTTCAACCGGTTTCGGTTTCGGTTTTTGGAAAAGAAAGAGCTCTTGCTTTGTCAGTTTCATTTTTGTGAACAAGCTCCAAGTGACACGTCATTTCTCAGAATGATTTGGTGTCTGTTTTTTTAACAGCTCCTGATTGATACTGTCCCTCTCCTCATTGATGCCAGTTCTCTCACTCTTAGTGTCCTTATCTTTGATTATTGGGGTCAAGATAATTTTGGGGTCCAAGTGTGACGGTGTTGGTTCTGCCCGCAGCGAGTTTCGAACCGAGGGATCTCTGACGCGACAAGAGAGCGATTAAGCTCGCTGAGCTAAAGACTCAAGTCCCTAACTCCGGGAACTAATCGTACTCTTATCCACGTCACTCTGCAGCGGCCTCATGTGAGCCCATCCACTACACAAGCAGCAAAGCCGCGTGACAACGCTGGCCAATGCACTACCCATAAACACCAGAGAAGGAGCCTTCTTTCAAAAAACACAAACTATTTATTTCAACCAACTCCTGAACCAACTCCTGGCTGGCAGTGTAGTGTAATGGTTAGGGAGCTGGGCTTGTAACTCAGAAGTTGCAGGTTCAATTCCCAGGTGGGGCACTGCTGTTGTACCCTTGAGCAAGGTACTTAACCTGAATTGCTTCAGTAAAAATATCCAGCTGTATAAATTGATTGTATGTATAGAAATGTATACTGTGTAAGTCGCTCTGGATAAGAGTGTCTGCTAAATGCCTAAAATGTAAATGTAAATGTAAATGAACTAGTCACAAGGACTCACGTCTTGCCAAGAATCACATTGAACTCCCCAACAGATACACACCTGTGCTTTAATTGCCCAAATTGGCTCAGGTGAACTCATTTAGGCAGCTGCCATTCTGTCTGTCACACCCACACACAATTAAACACAATCACAATCAGTTGAATGAAATGGTTGATTTGTAAATTGAAGACACAGACAGAGACTGTCAGGACTGGTACCAGAAAACCAGGCACGGAAATGCAAAAACTTCTTTTATTTTGTAAACAGGCAATGGTCAGGCAGGGGTAATCAGGGCAATGCAGGGATCCAAAGAATGGTCGGGGACAGGCAGAGTTCGTTCTGGGCTTCAGGGGTATCAGGGGCAGGCAAGGCGTAGTCAGTGGGCAGGCAAAGGTCGAAAACGAGAAAGCAGTCCAGGGAACACAGGGAGGAGCGGGAACGAGACTGGGATGAAGACGAAGACGAAGACGAAGACGAACACGAACACGAACACGAACACGAACACGAACACACGACGAACACGAATTACACTGGAGCGTAGTATAAGCATACACAAAGCACAAGACAATCTGGCAACGAACATGGGAAAACACACAGCTTAAATACATTTAGACCTAACAAGAAACAATCAGGAATAAACATGAATGCAGCTGACTGCAATCAGACACATGAGGAATTAAGTGGAAACGATAATACAATAACGAGACAATCAGGAAATGAACAGCTAACCACATCAGACATACCGAGAAACAGGTGAAACAGATAATACACTGACGAGACTGGAACAGGTAAGCGAAAGTAAAAACACGGACCAGACAACTAGGAAAACATGGAACAAACTACAAACGCTTAGTTAGGGGAAACACGAACACGAGACGTGACAGAGACAGGGTCCTCCAATTAGACAAATGACAATAACTAATCACCAACTATCGATTAAAAGCATTAATAAATGCTTATCCTTCACATTCCTATTATTAGGGATCCAAGCAGCAAAGCTGCACTATTGTGTTTGTTTCCGATTATTATTATTTTTATCATTATTTTTCTGCCCTAAAAGTGTCTGAAGCTCAGAAACTGTAAGGCCTACAGCAACCAAACTTGGCAGATAGGTTCCAGATCGTAGTTTTAATTAACATTTTAATGTTTTTTTTATGGCCATTAACTTGCATTAATTTCACATCACCCTGCTTATGACAGCCTGGAAGCTGCAACCAGACGCTGTGTCAAATGTAATGAAAGTCCAATGGGGTCATGCCATTTTGTGTTCCAGCTCACACAAAATGACCCAATAGTGTAAGGGACAGGCCCGCTCCACAAGCGTTATCCCGTGAGTCTAACAAAGATGGGTACACTAAAGCAGGACATTTTTCTGCACCATCTGTACATTAATATGGCTGGTTCCTACAGCAGTAGTCACCTCCGCAAATGAATAATTCACTAATGCACCCGCCAGATTAAGGGCTTCATTATCATACCACAGGGTTTCACTGTTCAGATGTAATAAATTATGGAGATTGGCACTCGATGACATCACACCTTTTGTTTGAAGTCTCCCGCTCTAGTCATTTACCTGTGTTTCCTGTGCATAATTTGAATTTCTCCTGCTCAATTGAATGAGAGAGAAAGAGGTGGGGGTGCAGGGAGAGAAACTAAAGGGCAGGTGAGAGAAAAAGGGAGAAGGGGAGAGAGAAGTGTACAGTCTAATTCTACATAACGCCAAAGTCAGCAACATATCCCCGCACATATCATGCACACATGATCCAGCTGATCCTGACACATTTTGTAGTTTTACTTTATGTACAACATCTGTGTATGTATCAACTGTGCCTTTGTATAACTAGTTTCTATTAACTCCATTGATCATTTTACTGAATTAATATATTTGAACATTGCCCCATTGACCCGTTGATGCTAATCAATGTAACCTATTTGAGTATGTACAGTATTTGCCAATATGTGTAACTGTGTGATTGTCCATGTATATTTTTTTGTGTGTGCAGTATCATTCATGTTGGTTGATTGGAATGTTTATCGTATTTGGCATTTTACTGTTGGTATTTAATGGTATTTAGAATGTACATCTGCTACCATGACTGTGTATGGGACTAACATAACATAACATAACAACATAGAGTACACAGCAATGGTAACTCAAATCAACACATTAAAACGGGTATAATGGTTCTGTAGCATGATGTTTTTTTGGAAATATATTTTTGGAAATGTATTACAGAAACACTTCCTCATAAAATGCAAATGCATTTTTCACTTTGAACCGCTGTATGATTTGATTATGCACCATCTGAGAGTGCAATGTATCAGCAGCGTTGGATAGTTAGACGTATCATGCAAATGCGATGCCACACTTGGGGCTTTGTGTTAGATTACCATGAACAAGCTGACAAAAAACGAAAGGTTGTGAAAAACTGTAAAAATCCCTTTAGGTTCTAGGTTAAGGATGAGGAGGAGGAGGAGGGGTGGGGGGGTTTAGGAGATCTCAGCTTTGCTTGATTCAGTCATTTTGCTGCTCCCTTTGAAAAGAAAACGCCTTCAGCCCCCTCATCCCAGCATGTTAGCTGTTGAAACACTGGCTCACGGGGAGAGCCAATGCATTTTGGGAGTTTGTTTCGCCCATCTGCTCCTCTTTTACACCCTTTTAAATGGAAGATGTTGTTATTCTCTTCTCTCTGTTCTGGTGATTATTTCATCATTCTTCTCCCCTGGCATCTCTCTGTGTGAGAGAGGAAGAAAGAGAGCTGTGAAACAACTTATCATTAGGAGCAGATTTGCTACCAGAATCAGAAATATGTAGTTTTTGGAGTTTCATCACACAGAATATCCCCACCACACACACACACACACACACACTCACACACACAGACCAAATGGTTTCTGAAAAGTCCCCATTGTTACCAACTACATTAGGAATGTACAGTAAGTACATGCACAAAATTCCATAGGTCCATCATGAAATGTGACCCTTCTATTGCTATTCAAACATGACTTTCTACACAAGAAAACTATACAATGCCTATTTGTTCTATGTCTGATCTTTGCTGCTTTAGGCTGTATTGTGTTCACGTGGTATATGATCAATCAACCCTCATAAACCTCAAGGTGTTTCCTTTGAAGTGATTCCAAACGTAGGAATGTGGCCAGTACCGCTCTTGAGCTATTAACTGTTTAACATATTGTCTAAATAAGAATAATTCAAAAATAGGGGTGTCAGTTAAGGGGTTAAACTGCAATATTGTATCCAAGAACTAGTTTTCCACTGCAGTAATTAAAAATAGAAAGCCATTAAGTTTGACATTTGTGATATTGATCCATAAGACATGTTTATGATGTGTGGGCCATGGTCTTGACATTACAGTGCTGTAATTAGGAGTGACGGTACAGAGTGATATACAAAGGCAGTGATTCGAGATTTTCTATTATCTTCAGTTTTGTAGGTTGTTAGCAATTGTTTTTCCTTCCCTTTTCAGTAATGATGTAGTGTCACATTCAGTGGTTTAGTCTTCTTGGGGTTGTGCGTTTATTTACAGTATCATGAAATGTGGGGCCCATTGATTACCAAAACTACAGAGAAAATAAGAAGGTCATGTATCCCCTACTATTAAAGGTTGAGTGACTGGTTATTTGTATAAGTGCTATCATTAAAAGATATAGAAAGCTGATATCAGCTCTCTTTAAAACATTCCTGCCCAATAGAAAACCTTTATAGGAGTCTGTCTGAATGTGATTGCCATGGAAGATGCATCCCCCTTTTCCACATTGTGATTGGATTTCACTGTACAGCGCGTTATGCAAAAGACGTTATACCTACAGTTACTCTCGCTAAACAGTCATGAACAATTGAATGAAATTACAAACACGTATCATATAATCACAAATTGATCCTTTAATATATACAACAAATGTTAGCTCCTGGTCCAGAAGCACTTTACAAAGCAGTAATACATTGTACTGTAACAGCCATTGACTGCTACATGAGCAATAGGCTGAATTGAGAAAGAGCTAAGAGCGCTATACATTTTAACAGAATATTAGTTCGCTAGTTAGCTAAGCTGAGTGTTATAGCAAACTAAGGGGGATTACCTTTCAGGATGACCAAAATTACCTTTCAGGATGTTATGAAAGATTTCGGCGGCTTGGCTTATTTACATTTGGCTGCAGATCTCACCTGATTTTTAAAAAATGATAATTTTCAGATTTTCCCCCATTTTCACTCAATTTAGTAGCCAATTACACCGCAGATGCCACAGATCCAATCAGAGCCATTTGGGTGCAGTTTAGACAGAATGCTCTTGTGTTCGTAGTTATTAAAAACAAATTAACACCTTTTAAATGTGGATACCTACTGTCATAGAGGTAAGGAGAAATATCTACAAATTTCTGTTGGTGAAAACACACACACGAATAAATAATCATAATATTAATAGAGAATTGTAATAGACGTGGAAGGATATCGTGTTTGGCTGCACTTTTGTGAACCGTTTCCCACTGCTTGCCAGAGACCCTCATTAACAAGGGGGCTGTGTGTGAAAGAGCGAGAGAGCGAGAGAGAGGGACACTTCTACTCTCCTGTCCACACCCCAGACCTCATTAAGCCAAATCTGTCACTCTCGTTACCAGAGCTTTTAGTTGAACAAACAAGAGACTGTTAACATCATGATTGAGACAATGACAGTGATAAATGGTGTAATATTTGAAGCAGTTCCAGTTTACAGTTTGACGGTACAGTATATTACTATTTGGAAAATAATTCAAGTAGCATTTCAAAATGACGGATAGAGGTTAGATTCAGATTTTCAGATTTAAATTCATAATTACATTAATTTGATAATAGATACTACAGGTACATACATAAAAAAATGAATTTCCTACAATAACACAGATACACATTATTGTTTTTTTCACAAAGCAATAATGCTCTTGCAAAGACTGATGCATCGTTGAAAAAAGAAAACATGGTACATCACCACGATCGAAAGCTCACAGAAAGGCATTTAAATAGGTAATATATAACAGGTACCGCTTTTCTCACTCAAAATTAGATAACGTAAAAACATATATATATTTATTTACTTTAGAATCAACGTATTAAATCTCATAACATCTATCACAGTCACATTATTTAAAGTGCATAATGTAAAACCCAAATGAATTTGAAATGTGTAAGAGACTGAGCAATTATTTTCATTTACTCTCAAAACGGCAAATACTGTGCAGTCCAGAATACAGAATGGATCTTACATGGTTTGTATTTTATAATTAAGCCTTTTATCCAAATAAACCTGGCCTTCTATCAATCTGAATGGTTTATCTTATGAATGTACATACAGTATGCTTCATGCACAGCAGATAAGGAGTACTCACTTGCAGTCTCTCAAAACTTCCTTTGGTAACTGCAGCTTAATGAGCTTGGTTCTCACTGTAAAAGAGGATGACTGATTTGTTTCATGAAAATTGTTTGTGGGTACAATTTCTATTTAACATGTATCAATTTCTACAGTTTTTTTCAGTTGCTAACAAGCATTGGTCAATACTGAAGACACATTTTCAAAACTCTTCATACAGTCTGCATTACCAACATGCATCTTAGCCAAACAGTTAATCTCACTTCCAAAACTCACTCAAAGCACCAAAACACTTCATACATGTCTCAAAATAAGTTCGTTCGACCATAACACTGGCAACAATTCTCACTCAGAAAGCATACATTGTCACTCATAACACACTGACCTAAAAAACACTAACAACAGGGAGCATTACATCAATTATGAACTTTTATCTTTGAAGTTTGAATGATTTTTCACATAAATCAGTATTTCATTATAGAATAAGAATAACACCTTTTCACTTTATTGACTGTACTAAAGTATATGTAACAACAATGAATCAGAAATGCAGAAATTTGCTTCAATATCATTTATTTTTTCTGTATCTCTGCATATAGTAATTTACTTGTGAAAAATAAAAAGTTGAAACAAAAATAGCAATTTCCTGAAATTCCAGGGCTGCAATAATAATCACAAAAAAACAACAACATGTATAGTATAATCACTCATACTGTACAGTACTGTGAGGGTTCTAGTTCTCCCTCTCTCCTGCATTTGGCCACAAGTTCTCATGAACATCACATCTTATGTCTTCTCTGGCGATGCATTTTGGAAAGTATCTTTTGGAATGTCTAATCCAACCCTGGCAGTCTTTAGGATAAATGTCTCCACACCCCACATTCATGGCATCCAGTCTGGTCATGTGGACGGTGGTCATACACCTTCCACCTCCACACAGAGAAAAACTCCTCTATGGGGTTTAGGAAGGGGAGTATGGAGGCAGGAATAGTACTAACATCCTGGGATGTGCAGCAAACCAGTCTGTGACTGCAGCAGAGTGGTGGAATGCCACATTATCCCACACAACAATGAAGGTAGGGGAGTTTCTTGCCCCTCTCTCCTCCGCTGGCACAAGTCGATTATGCAGGTCATCCAGAAAAGAAATGAGCCTCTCTGTATTGTAGGGGCCAATGAGTGGTTTGTGTAACAGCAAACCATCATTGGACAGTGCTGCACACATTGTGATGTAATTCTGTTTTGAATGCGTTTTTAACAGTTTTGAAAACAGTGTGTTAGCATTTGAAAAATGTGCTGCCAATATATAGTGTTTTGCGGGTGGTGGAGTATGAATGAGAAAAGAGTTCATGGATTTTGGAAAATGTGGTCATTGAATGCATTTTGTGTGAAAGCAATGAAAAATGATTAACTGTTTGGTCCACATAGACTTCTCTTTTGCTGACTGTGTGAAGAGTTTTGACAACGTGACTTCAGTTTTGACCAATGCATGTTAGCAGTTGAAAAAAACTGTAATTGTCACCATTAAGGAGATTATGTTATAGAACTGGCCTTTTCTGGTTTCACTCTCTTCTTTTTCTATAGCGATAAGTATTTGTTTTCGGGCAAGTCCATTGCAAAATCCTTTAAATAGTTTTACACTCTGTCCTCACGACTGAAGAGAAATATATCTCAGGAAATTGTCTCCATGGTTACTGGCAATATCTCAACTCTCTTTGTACTGGAAACGTACATTGAAACAATTTAGCTTCTTGCATTTTTCAGAAGAAACAATTTCCCCCAGTTAAATCTTGCTCATAAGCCTCATTAGTGTCCAATGCCTGTTGTTTGCAATAGATTGGATGTATGGTACCTTCATGAATCCTTTATATCAGCTTGTGCGGTCTTAGCCAGGTTCTGCATTAGCTAGCAATTATCAGAGAATCAACATGCAACGCTGCGATAACGCAAAGCTTTATTACTATTGATTTCAAGATCTGAAGGGCTTAATTATAGTACCTGAAAGACAAGGGATCATTGTTATCCTTTCAATGTGCCTGCACTGTGGGCGTCTGTGTGCATATATACGTATGTGTATGTGTTTGTATGTATGCATGCATGCCTGTGTGTATGTGTGTTTGAATGTGTATGTGTGTTTTGAGGTGTGTGTGCGTATGTGTACATGTGTGTTTAGATGTAAGTGTGTGTGTATGCGTATTTGTGTGGGTATGTGTGTGCATCTGTGTGTGTGTGTGTATGTGTACGTGTGTATTTGGGTTTGTGCGCATCCTTTGCATATTTCTGTGTGTGCATGTATATGTGCGTGAATGTGGGTACATGTACTGTATATGTTTGTGTGTGATTGCATTCCTGTGGGTGAATATACAGTCAACTCCAAAATTATTCACACCTTTGATAAAGATGAGCAGAGAAGGCTATATCAAATAAACAGTACAGGCAATTGACTATATTGTTAAAAGTGTGAAAATTATATTCTATTATACTAATATAATTTCTCAGTGAAAAATAAGTAATATTCTTTTTTCCCCAAATATATGTCATAATTATTCACACCCCTGTTTTCAGTGCGTTGTGCATCCTCCCCTTCTATAGTCTTATGAGATTTGTGGGGGACATATATTTGGGCTGATAGATATCTTTTGGTCCTGCACATATGGCAAAGTATGGATGTGCTGGTGACTGTGTATTAGTGTGCTGTAATTCCATGCTGTCACACTGATCCCTACAGCCAGGGAATAACATAGAGGCACTGATGGTCCATTCCCTCTAATTATGTTTTAATTGGCAGCCACTACAGATCACAATCCCTATCTGTAATTAGCAGTCTAACAAAACCTTTAATAGAAACTCAATCATTTTTTTATCTTATTTCCTTTGTCCCAGGAGAGCCAGAGAAAAATCTCAGAATCCAAACCAAGAGAAAGGATAAAACTAACATCTTTTCTCCATCTCCTTGTTTGCGCATTTCTGCTTTTAATGACATGGTGGCTGGCAGCACGTCAATCTGGTGTCAGCCTAGAGTAGGTCTGACAAATAAAGCTATAATTAGAAGAGAAAGTGAAAGAGAGCAAGGGAGAGAGAGAGAGAGAGAGAGAGAGAGAGAGAAAAGAGTAAGCTGAAGAGAGACAAAAGAGAGAGGCCCCCATCTGTTCTGTCCAGGAGAACCAATGGGTTACTCCTCCCCCCTTCACACACACACACACACACACACACACACACACACCCCTCCCAGCTCTTTCCTGTCACATATTACTCCAGCTCTCAAAAGGCCATTTCGGTTGTGAGTTTCCTGTTCTGATCTTAATGCTGTCAAGTTTACATACAGTACAATTACAAACGGAAGTCACAACCACAGTTCATCAGAAGCGGATATCGGAAACCATTGGTGACACCAATGGTATGCAAATGAATATTGTGTGAACCGGAAGCAGAGTTGATTACTAGTAATAGAGAGATTGCATTACTGTTTTCTGTTCTGTTTTGTTAAGTTGCTGTATTTGGAAAATGGTTTAGCAACACAAATGTGCATACTTGTCATGCCAATAAAGTCAAATTAAACTTGAATTTGAACTTGAAATTAAACTTGAGAGAAAGAACGATTTGTTTGTTTGTTTCTCGACACAGCAGTGTACAACTGGCAGTATGAATGCTGAATTACTTGTAGAAGTTACAAAGAAGGGATACAAATAAAGTCACATGAATATTTACAACTAGAAGGCCTAATGGCATAATGGCAGTCATACATGAGAGCACAGAGTGGGTGAGAGTGACAGATAGCATGCGCTGGACTGGCAAACAATAAGGGTACAGTAGGACCTCAGAGATCTGAAACTCAAACCTACGGCCTGACTGGTGAACTGAACGGTGTGAATCCAGAAGTAACATACACAAGCACACTTTAACTCCTTATTATCACATGGAAAATGGCAAGCATTAATCAGGGCATGTCTTTGCACATTTGCTAAAGAATACAATGTAGGAAAATCAACATTGTTTGATATAAAGAAGGGTGAAAACAAATTGAGTTTGCAAGAGGCCAATGAAAGTGTCCATGAAAGTATATAGTCTATATAAAAAAATAAAGCTACAGTAACGTAATTGTAATATTATAATCAATAAAGGATACCAATTGGTCTGTTTTCACATCACCCTCAAAGTTACGACTGTTTCAGAGTTCCGAACGACCTCCATTTCTGTTGCGTTTAAATCTCGGAGGTTCTACTGTACTTGACGCATCTGCATGACGTAATGAAACCGCATTGAGCCCTGAACATCAGACAGCACAGTGGGATTCAGACCGCAAGATGATAGCTTTCCTCCCACTTTCACACTGTTGTCTTGAGATGTACACTGTCGGATATGTATATGGTATAAAATGTATGTTTTTTTGCTCTTATTTTTTATTCTTTAATTTCTCATGTATTTGTTTTGTTTTTTTAAAACATATGATTGATATGGGTAAAAGGTTTTGTGATTTCTTTGTATTTGTTTTTACAAGAACGTGATCATAACATCTAAATAAAGGGCTAAGTCTTCTCTGTTTCCCTCTCCTCTCCCTTTTTTCTCTGTCTTCATTTTCCATTTTGTATTTTCCTGTCCCTCTCTCCTCCTGTCCAGTCATCGTCTCACCCACGCTTCTCTACAGTACCCTACAGATGAGGGTACATATTGATCTCTGGTTCACCACATCATTTTCTCTGTACACTAATTACATATTTCCACATGTTTTGAGACCAGTCAGACGATGCAGAACACCTATTGAGCAGAACAGGTCGATGCCATTTGCCTTTTCCTTGCAAAGAGCTCATAAAGCTTAATTTGTACAGTCGTAAATATGTTTGTACCACCACTCCATCTCATTGTATCTCATTATACGTCCACAGTTTCTAGTTGTTAGTGGTTATCAATATCATCTGTACCAAAGTGCTCAGCAGATATCACATATAACAATGTTTGCTTGTGAACCGTATTGACATTTTTTCTCAGGGCCCAGAATTAGATACTTAACCAAAGGCTCATACCATTAAATTTATAAACAAGTACAATAATGTACAGAGAATGGCAAAACTACAGGTCAATAGAGCTAAATCACTGGCTTAATCCAGTTGAAGCATTGAAGTGAAAAAGTTCAAAAGAAACAGTCTCTTTTATACTGTTGAATGAAATAAAATTCCAGAAATCCTCTTTAAAACAGCAGCATTGCACATAGACAGTACTGTAAAAAAAAAAACAATATGTGCACAAAAAACAACCGTTCAAAAATCCATGTGCACACATTCTTCAGCAAGATTGTACATGTGCAAGAACACATACACTAAAGACCTGGCCTGCCCAGTGTCCAGACCTCAATCTAGAAATGACAAACTGCAACACAAATTGTGAAAACAGTGAGTTCTAAAACTATGGCCACTGTTTGTTGACAAAGGGTGACTATTTTGAGGAATCCAAGATTCAATTTTCAATATAATTTTCTTGAACACCATTTTGGCATTGTTTGTGTTGATTGAACTGCACACAAATTCCAGTAGTTAGCAGTGCAGTGTGTTGATTGCAATGTTATTTTAGCCCCTGTCTGCTAAATCACATGAGTCAAACTGTATGCCCTGTTTTAGCTTTACTTTTATAACAATACATTAATAAAAGAGAATTATGAGGCTTCAGACAGAAACATTCTGCACGGTATTTAATTAGACATTAGACTTGTGTTCAATTGGCCCACTAAGATGCATTTTATTATTATGGGAATTGAAAAGAGGGAAGTCAAACAGTGAACAGTTAAGGCAACATGCGCTTTTGTGTGTGTGTTTTGTTTCAGGCTAACGTAAAACAGTCTAGCAGCTTTTGAGCATAACAAAAAGGTCTAAACAAAGTGGGTCCACACTCAACTGTTTAAGGTTTGACTTTTTATTTGGCACAGACATTTTGGTTCCAGCTGAGCCTTCCTCAGCATGCAAACATATTTTCAATCACAGATGTTTTTATAAGGGCAATGCTCATTAGCATAACCCATTCCAGCATCCACATGTTTTAATTGTTTACATTTCAGATGTAAAAAAAATATCGGGAACGAAAGTGCCCAGTGTGCACTGCTTCCCTTTGTTGTAATTTATTTTCTAAACGTGCTCCTCTATGGCCAAGGGTTACCTTTTCTATACCCATACACCTGAGGCTTGCTACTGGGTGAGACTATTTCTGGGAATGTCTGGCTATCGGCAATGTGTCATCCTTTCTCTGAATAGCACCTTTGTGTTCCCCTAGTCTAATTTTCTGTGGTGTTGATGTCTTCCCAAAATACACATAAATATGAGGAAATACACAGTATTTGTGCTGGTACACACTATTCTTATTTTAATTAAAACTCTTACCTGTCTGTGGATGTGTAAAGCTGATGCCCTTAATTATGTTGTGACAGTGTGCACAATGCTGGCATTAGACTTGTGTTCAAAAGGCCCCTTACGGTACATTAAAGTACCTTAAGGAAAGTCGAACAGTGAATAGTTTACAGCATAATGCTGTTGTGTGTGTCTGGCTTCAGGCTTTTGAGTACAACACACAAAAAAGAAGCATGGGTTTATAGGGCTCGACCAATATTTTGTTTCCATTATAAATGTACATTGTACATGCAAAACATGAGGTGGGTGTATACATTTGCTACATCATTAGAGATAAATTATCTAGACTGTAGATATTTTACATCTCAATTATTCCTCTTTCCAGGGAAACACTAACTATGATAGAAGGAACAGATGTATTTTGTTTCTTAATGTCCCGTACATTATGCAGAGCGCTACTCTGTGAGCCTCATGGCCGCTAATGTGATTATACGCAGACTGGGTGCAAGCGCTGCAAATTCTGGCACTCTAATTGGTCAGATTATTGGGTTGTGAAAGCCTGTCAGGCAGTCATATCTGAAACTACTGGAATACTGAGTGAGTGGCTAAACAGCCAGGCAGAGAGCGTTTGTCAAGAATTTAACGTGTAACACGTCTGCCTCTTTCCCCTGCATTGATGAGCAGTTCACCTACATTTCAGCTATTTGTTGATTGTGAAATTTGTTTGTTTATTTGATTTGTTTATTTAAACTAAGCTTTCTATTGTGTTGATTAAGCTTGGGGTTCTGGAAATTTAATTATACAAGGTAAGTGACCACATTTAGACAGGGTACAGATTATATGAACTACAATTACCATGATGCATCCTGATAAAGTTGACTGGCTGGCATTCGATTGATATGGAATGATAACTTGAGCAGTAAGGTGAGACTATTATGAAAACATCATGCATCATTTGTCCCTGGATTCCCTGTATATTATGCAGAAAATGTTTGATCATTAGTAAACAACCAGGTAATACAACTAATGGGCTACTGTAGCTATGCTAGATATGTTGGCTGGGGCTGAATTCCAAGCTGGGCAACCTAAAATTAACTTTTAATAATAATTAAAAAAAACGAATAATAGAACTAGCCTAATAGTGATGTAATCATGATAAATGATATTTATAGAGAGAGACACAGAAATAATTCAGTAATAGTGAATGATAATGATAACAACAATCATTATCTGGTATCTTCTAGTAAGGCTATTAACTTTTTTACAGCACACACAGTTCAGAGGAAATGGAGTCCATATGCAGAGTCCCAAAAATAATAATACATGGTATTTAAAAATAATTTTGTGGTTATTGGTTTGTGTACTGACAATTGTATTTAAATGATAAATTATCATAATCAGAATCAATTATTTCCTAAAGTCAAATTTGAATCTAATGGTAAATGTTATAATATCTCAATATTCCCCCTCATGTTTGATGGTGGTAGAAACTGAAATGTACATAGTGAGAAGGAAAAAATGTGTTTCAGAAATCTAGTCCTTCATTACAGCATTGAAGAAAAATGGAAAGCATGCAGCTGAAACAAAACACCTGGCAAACAATTAGGGACACGCGTGAATCACCAAAATAATCAGAGAACAATCAGACAATTACTCCATCTAGAAGAAGCAATAATTAGCTAGCAGAGTGAACAATAACGCCTCATCCATAAAGCAATAACATTCCACTATTAAATTAAGAGATCCTGGTTCAGGCCCAATGGTGTGTGTTTGGAGGCGAGTTATCCAAAAGCCTCCCCTTACAAGCAACAGACTCACAAGATGATTGCCCATTTCCAACACCTACACCCTCTTTAATCTCACAAAACACCACCGCCTCAACACCTACACCCTCTATAAACGAACAAAACCACCGCCTCAACACCTACATCCTCTATAAACTAACAAAACACCATCTGTCTCAACACCATCCTTCTCCAATCTCTATACCTTCTCTAAACTTACAAAACACTGCCTGTCTCCAACACCCACACTCTTTCTAAACTTAACTCTAAGCCTAGCAGAAAGACTGTTTTATCTATGCAGACATGTTATAACCCCATCCACCAGCTGAAAAGTTTTAAAATCTATTCCGGCCTGCTGACCCTGATGATCAACACTCAGGAGTTGCGAGAAAGTATTCATTCGAAATGTAATTTTACTCTTAACCAAACAGCTGCTGTGAAATCAAAACTGCCTTTGAGCAAAGTAATGATCCCTTGTTTTAGCAACAATATTTGTCCATTTTAAAATGAGATAATAAAATGTAACACAAATGGGAGGCTTCTAGAATCCTTGAAATACTTTTCCCCCTTCTTTATTTTGACAACAGCAGTCTGGACCACTTGTTTATAATCATATTGACCAGGATATTGTTGACAAATTTTTCCCCATCTCAGCCATTGTCACTCGCTCTTGCAAAATTGCCTCATGATGGTTTCCCGTAGTCAGCTACTCAGTTGCGAGGGACAGCCTGATCTAGGCTGTCCAGGTGTCACGGTGTCCAGGTGTCACGATACACCTATCCACTTTCTAATGATTGACTTGACCATAATCGAAGAGACATTTGGTGACTCTGTGATCTGTGTTGCTTGGTCTTCATGGTGGAATCTTTACTTGAAATTCACTATCTTACTAAGGGACCATAAAAGTCCAGATGCAACATTATTTCATTCAATGTATTTTTTGAAATCCTGTGAACCAAAATTATTGCACACAGAAAGAGGATATTCAAAGAATTGTTTGATTTTCATAACAATGTTTGCACCTGAACTAATTTAATTAATTAGAAATCAATATATGATATGCACAATTTAATCCACACGCATATGCTTTGACAGTGTGGAGAACGTTGTGTAGCCTATATCATATATTAATTTCGAAGTGCCGTGATGTCAAGCTCTGGGTAATTACATTTACATTTATTGATAATCACATCTTCAATGTAAGCATAATGAACTATGGGCCTATGTTGGGTTACACTATGTAATACTATTAACGAAAGCATTTTGAGCCAAAAATGTAGCAAGCTGCAATCTTAAAAATATATTCAATTGATGTTGTAGGTAAACTAAACTAATCAAGGAGTCAATAGTATTTTCTTATCTAATAATGAAACAAGAAAACGACTGTAGAAGGTACCGTGAAGAACAGAGAAATGGCACTCATAACAACGGAAGGATAAAAAAGACAAAAAGGATTAGAATTGCATCCGAGAACAACCTAGCACTACCCGAGTTAGACTCGAGTTTCATTTTGAAGAATAATTGAACAATCGAAGCTAAAGTGAGGCGCTTTACAAAAAAAATTTGATTGAATCTGACGAATCACACGGGGAGTTAATAAAGCTAGGTTTTGACCAACAACACTGTGCTCAAAATAGAGCGAAATAAAAAAGGTCGAATCTGATCGGTGGGAGCAGATTATAGGCGGCATTAAAAGGCGGATGCACAAAGAGACTGCTCGAAAACCAATATATGACAACTGATTCTGTGGGGCGGAGGGAAAGCTTTCACAAGCTCATATCAGCGAGAGAAGTAGAACGAATTCGGACTGCTCGCTGGTGACATTCGTAGACGGAGTACTGCTCCCTCGCTTTTGTTCAAGAGATCGCACCCGGTTTTGCTAGCTAACAATGGTGTCTATAATTTCAGATCTGGATCCACTGAAAAGCTGGAACGTATTAAGGTAGGAACCCTTCGCTTTCAACTCGAGGAGTAGCCTACATGCTTTTTTCAGCGTTTTCTTCGGGATTACCGGCAAACGGAAGAGTAGTGGTAGAAGTTATTAAATGTGGTGCACAATGGTAAGGTGTAGCAGACGGTTTTTTATTATTATAAGGGAGTGTTCAACTTCGAAATCCCTTGTAGATACGGATACATTAAATGTCCAATCTGTATGTGGTTTACATGATTTCCACACTGCTGATGTATGCACGTCGGAGCGGTTTCTATTAACCCCCACGACAATGTGGTTCACTTTTTAAGTTGATGTGCTTTCATGTGCCTGACCCATGAAAACTGCTCTCGAGACCGACGTTTCATTAACCCTTTGTGGTTGCCATCTTTCTTTCATCTGGAGATGATGCAGGCTACCAGGACCAGAGCTCTTTCAGAACCAAAAATCGCACAAATTTGATCAAAACTGCCGCCTCGGCCCTGTTGTATCAATACAAGCACTGCTCTGTAACGCGGTTTCGACTATTATCGACTATCACACTGTTGTCTGTTTTATAATTAGCCGACAGACTGTGTGCTATCCAGCTCTAATGATGTGTACCCTTTGTCCCTAAAGCTTAATGAGCGAACATATCTCGATAATACCCATTCCTAGTGACACAGCAGCTAAAACGCTCTTAATAGGCTATATGATTTACATTGTGACATATTATGTAACATGTAATTTTACTCATGCGAAATCATAATTACACAGGCGCACATACACCCAAAGCGCTGTATGCTCTACATTAGCTTCAGATGCAGCATACGTCCCTGCATTTTGCAGTATGCCTAACAGTCACTACCTACGCATGTCAACCATGAAAATGACTCAAAATGAAAGACTGGTCGTGTGACGTAAGAACCAGTTCAACTTCCTGGATTACTTTGCAGACCCTAAAATAAAAAAACTTTACTTACCCTGTTTCTTTTTTTTGTTCCCCGTTTTCTTTTAAAACTGTTTTCAGTCAGCGTCGGACATCACTGAATACAGTAAAATGCTGCTCAGACATGCCCTTATAATTCGTAGCATCCTTAGAGAACACCGGGGTTGCTTGCCGGGTGTCCAGAATAAATATGAAAGCTCCCATTTACTTAAATATTTAATACATATCATAAATAAGTCAAAATTCTCCAAAATATGCTGCAGGACCACAACATGTTTTCTGCGACGGTGGATAGAGCTGCAGAGAATATATGCAGAACTCAAGACAAGATGGAAACATTTCATCTACTCTGTCATGTCTGCGATATTTTTTTTTCTTATCGGCCCGATAGACTCATTTGCGTTTGGAGCAGAACACCACATCATTTGACTGTGCCTCACCAGGACATAGTTTAGTAGAGTTTGTGACCTGCGTGGTTGCATCTTTTTCACTATTCAAAGAATGGTGTCAGAATTAATTTTGCTAACAGTGAGTGCATACAGGCATGATTATATAGGTCATATAGTGAGTGCATGACGGAGTGTGACTAACTAGGTTACCCCCAGGGTTGTGTCTCCCCCCACAGTAGAGGACTGAGATGTGCTGTACATTCAGACTGATGCTGTTGACTGTGATCTGTTGTTGAGGGACAGGGGTTGGAATGGAACTCTGGAGTTATGGAAGAGCATTTGTCATCGACATTATGAAGCTTCTGAAGCTGGAGATTAGCTCCAAAATTTGCATCGGCCGTTGGCATTTTATCCAGGGTTACAGAATTCAATGGCTCCCTTTAAGCACCACTTCTTCATGCTGCGTATGCTGTATATGATTAGAAATGGATTCACTCGTGTATTATTGGCACATGATGCAGTATCATTGGAATAGCCTGGGGCACTCTGGTGGAGCAGAATCTCAAATGCACAAAACTTTAATTTCAACTCATAATCTGCTTCCTTTAGGGAACCTTGCTGGACACAATAATTTGATGTCACTGATGTTAATACCATGTCTTAATATTGGTCATAGCAAGCAGATACCAATTCAAAATTCATACAATTAATTTCTATTTTTAAATTCATTTGGCTCTTTTAATTTCAGATTTATTTCTAAATAAGTCATTTTATTGATTATATCTTACCATTGGAAATTGTTAGTTATACTTATGTTTTTCCATTTCTCATTGTATTTTGTGATCTTGTATTTGTCAATACAGCAAATTGAACTACTACTTCTATGTTGTTCATTGCTTTGTTCACGTATTAAGCCTGAAATTTGAAAATGAAAATGGAGAGGAGGGTTTTGAGAGGTTGAGAGAAAGGAGAGCGGAAGGAGAATGGTTTTCAGAGGTTGAGAGAAAGGAGTGCAATGTTGTGTACGCATAGAGCTAGAGATATATTCAGAGATAGAAATGGAGAGAGAGACCATGGGAGAGAAAGAGAATATGTATGACCAGCTCATCCTTCACTGTCACTGCAGCCCTCAGTGATGGAGTCCATGCTATTCAGGCCATTGTTTGTGAAGATGGAACAGCTTCAACATGGAGACCTTTCACACCGTTACCTCATTACGGCTGTCCAGGCAACAGTGCACCATTTGCGCTGGCTGCATGACACACAGATAGAGGACTGGAGTGACTGGAGTATTCCAAGACTTCCAAAACCGCCAACCTGCCTCTCTGCTTGGGATATAAGCACAAGGAATAGAATAGGCTGCAGAGAGCAGCTGTGTGTGTAGTGCAGCAAATATCTTTGCCTTCATATTGGTTTATTTTTGTTGTTGTTGAGAGAAACATTGGGCCAACATGCTGTTAGCCACTCAAGTCACCCATTCAAAACAGTTGGCACATTTATAATGGGGGCGGGGGCTAGGTTCAGGAGGGAGGGGTATTGCCCTAGCTGAAATATACTTCACTTAGTCACGTGTGTGTACGCGAATAACATTGTTCACATACTCCACTGCATACTTTTTGTCTGTCTGGATGTTTAAAAGCTATATCCACTAGGGGGCAGGTCAGAGCCGAAACAAAGTTGTCTCTGGCCAGCATACGTTGACAACTACTTCGGATACTGCACAACAACATAACAATAAACATGGTGACAGTGGAGGAGGTTGTTTTTATGTATATCTTGAGAAGACGACAGAAACGGCAGCAGTGGCGCCAATATGCACATTGGGATGTAACCATGTCTTGTATTTTTTTAAAAAAAATGTCAAATAAAGTCAATTAAACAACGGAAATGGTATATTAGACCATTAAATGTATCCCGGCGTAATGATGGAGAGTATGTTTATCTCATTCTACCGATGAGAGAGATTGACGATAAAAAGCATCATCAGTATTTCCGTATGTCCGCCAGGACATTTGATGACTTGCTTCGTTGGGCTCATTACACATCAGAACACGCAGTGAGCCAGTGGGTGAAGCAGAGCAGCTTGCCATCACCCTCCGCTTTCTTGCCTGCCCCCACGATTTATGTCGGTATTGCACCTCGCGTACGCGTAACGTTAATTTATTGAGGACATGCAAAAAGGACGCTCCCAATGGCCGCAGGATACGTGTGGCAGCCGTCTTGCGTATATATAATTGTGTATATATATAATGGTCTATTTAAAGTGAAGTATATTTAAGCCTTTAGGGTCCGGGGGAGGGGCTAAGCTGAGTAAGGCAGGAGGCTCTACAGAAGAGGCCACCCTCTGATGATTGTAATGTGTATAACCGCCCCTTTATTTGGTAATATGTAATAATGGTCTGATTCTTAAAATAATATTTTTCTTTGAGCTTCAAGAGACTGAAGGTTGGTTCTTATTAGGCATATGAATGCAAAAAATTGGTTTGTTGACACTGACTGACCAGCCAGTGTACAGCAATGGTTATCTGATTTTCAATGAACAGTGTAATTTCAGCCAGATTTTGTACTTTATTTCATCCTGCCATCACTTTTGGGAATCGATAAAGGTGCGTTTTACTGTAAACACTCCATTGAAACTAAATGCTATTGACTCCCATATTTTCTCCTTTTCTTTAATGATGCCATGTTATTTGCAAATAAATTCTTTAACACAGTTAAGTTGAGTGACGATTTTGGCTTTTACCACTGGGTAAATACCAGCTTTATTCCTGAGCTGTCATTAGAAAATAATATTACATGTTAAACTGCCCCCTTTTGTTGATCTCCGTTTCCCAGTGGTATTGGAAGCTGTGGGAGATGTACTGAATGGAGGGAGATGAGCTCTATTCTGTGGGTGTTTTTAACTGGGGATTGAAAGATCATTGACTTTCATTGTGTTCTAGTGCAAGACTCTTAATTGTATGGTACCACTGCTCCGCTGAACAATGCCTGTTTCCACAGTCTAAAGCTGTGGTCGCACTTGGAACAATAATGATAACTGGAAACAAAATGGTCACTCCAGAGAATGTTTTGTCATTCAGCCCACTTGTCAATGACCTTCAAATGAACAAACTTTTTGCACACGGTGATTTGAGAAGAGAAGGCAGTCTGCCACAGAGAGTGGACAGAATGGATAAAGTGGACAGTCTTTTTAACTTAGCATTGTGGGCTGACCACATCCATTGATTGAAACTGGTGTCGGCCTCATACTAAAGATCTGCACGTTGCCACTGTGCCCTGCCTGTCTCACACTCACTGACTTTTTCCTGAGGTTGTTTTTTCCTCCTCTCTCCCTCCCTCTCTCTTTTTACATAATCTCTTTGTCTGTTACCTTGGTTACCGAATCATGATGTCGTATCGATGTGACTGTATCTATAAAAAGCACTGCAGAGACACAGCAGTTGCTTTATCAAATGTTCTGATTTGTTTCCTCAGTTGTGAGAAAATCATTTGTCTCTCCTTTAATGTGCATGTGAGACTGAAGACCAAAAGACCTGCACATACACCTTCACTTCCTGTTCCCTTTCCTTTCACTCAAGAGCAGGGCACTAATAGAAATTCAATATAAGACCTTTTGAGATGTATATATCAATCTCTCTCTCTCTCTCTCTCTCTCTCTCTCTCTCTCATATATATATAAATCAAATATGTGTATCAAAAAATATATATAAAGTATATATAATTTTTTTTGTACAACAGTGGTGTTGGACAGATTTGGTAGTGTTACAGCTTTTAGCATTTTAGGAACTGATGCAACTTAATGATTGTGGAGATTTGACACGCCTTCAAGGATAAGTTAATCAAGAATGTTGCAAGCACTTTTTATAATCTTGAATTCTATTTTCCCAAACTGAAGAGTGATTGCCAAACTGCTAGTATGAGAGTCTCAACCCACCTGCCACAGTATTCCGATAACATTTTGGTAACCTTGCAATAATGTTATAACAATAGTAAAAATGGCTAAAGCGTTGAGTGTTGTGTGTTGCGACTCAATAAAGTAAAAGATCCATGCAGCAAGCCCTGTTGTAATGAAGGCTTAACGCAGGGGTGTCCAATCTTATCCAAAAAGGTCAGGTGTGGGTGCAGACCTTTGTTGTAATCCAGCATTAAATCACTTGATTCAACTTGATTAAAAACCATGATTAGTTGATTAGTTGAATCGGGTATTTTAGTGCTGGGCTTCTTGGATAAGATTGGAGACCCCAGGCTCAAACGGTTAGGTTAGCAAATGTTTAGTTATTTTTCAACAGCCCATGATATCTATATATGTGTGTGTTTTTTTTTTTTTTTTTACTGGATACACCATACCACAAAAAGTGCACTCCTCCAATGCAATGAGTGTGCAGCTCAATTTGTGGAATGAAAAGATGGCGGCTGGCAACACACCCTTTGGAGGAAATTGAGTGCTTGTCTGCCTTGCACCAATGAGACCGGCCAACATGTACAATTATTCATTCCAAATTGGGAGAAAAAAAAGAAAGATTCAAAATTTGGTTAAAAATAAAAAGTGACAAAATGTCTCACAGCCAAGATTAGATGAAGCCAGATTAATCCGAGTTGGTCGTCATGGGATGTGATTAACCCTCAAAGTAATAAAAAACGTGTCTCTGCTGTTCTACTTAATTTGATAAAAAAATTGGCAGTCTGCTTTACAAGACCTGATTCACCCCATCATCCTTAAAAGCAATAAAAATTCCACCATCATTTTAAATTAATAAAAATGGAACTATATGGAACCTGATTCACTCCGTCAAGTGATAAATTGAGGGAGAAGGTCAATTGGCCCTGCGCTAGGCCTGCTGAGCGACGTCCTTCTAGTGACAGTGGAGTTATGCCAAAATGACATTTAATTTCACTGTGGGGGGATGCTGTTCAGGCAAAATTTAAGGGAACACACTGCAATAAAACTATATTTGAAGAGATATTGAATGGTATGACCAACAATTGACTTATGCTGTCCCTATCTTGACTGCATAGGACCCTCATAAAGACAAGAAGCAAAATCAGCTCGGTACCTTCCGCTATGGTTTCCGGTTCTGGCCTACGATCTGCCTTTTGATCATTGGCATGTTTGTATTATTTCAGAACGCAACCTCAGTCCAAACTTGTACATCGGATACGTGTGGGTCACATGTGAATCGGTCGTGTGCAAATCAATGTGGACAGTTGGTCTACAAAATTTAATTCAAAAAGAAAATGGGATACTTTTAGTACATACCATGCTTAATCTTCAACTTGTTTGTGCATCATTCAACAACGTGCGTTGTGTGCGCATTGTGCAATATGTAAAATGAGCCACATTTTTTACAATCTCCCCCTTGTTTTTGTGTGAACCTCCCAGAAATCCATATGAATCTGTATAGTATATATATATATATGTGTGAATTAAATATGTATTGAGTGCAAAGGCACACTTTGCCACTTTTATCATTGAAGGTAATTTGCTAATTTGACCCATTGCGAAAGCTTTGTGAATCCAACATTCCATTCTTTTGGGGTGCTTGAGCTTTACGGGCGCGACACAGTGTTCTGTTTCCCAGCTTGTTCAGTCTCATCTAAAGCCTTGTACCTGACATCTGTAAGAATATATTTTTATTTCACTTTACTGCTTTGAAAGCACTCAAGGAATGAGGAGGTCAGTGTTTCCATTCAAGTGCTGTAGCCTTGGAGCTTTTTGTAGCCAAATAAAACAGCCGCTCAACAATTTCCAGAGACGTTTAAAGGCCATCAGTGAACAGAAGTGATTTGACTCTATCGTTCCAGTTGAACGTGGGGTCTTGTGGAAGATCTCAGGCATACTTCAGACTAACTAGATTCAGTTAGGACTATCCATTACTCTGGTCTACGAACAAAGTCGTTGGGGCAGAGCACTGTGTAAAAACCTGCTCCCGGTCCAAAATCCAGTACCGAGTGGACATATCTGTCGATGAGGGATGCTGTAAAATGCCTCTCTCTTTCTCCAGATGTTGGCATCACACAGGGGCCTCTGTGGTGTCTGTTCCGGTTTTTGGACGAGTCCCAATTCTACCCCGGTTATTTTGGAGACATATGGTACAGGACGTGTGTGCCCGTACTGAAAGGTTCTGTTTTGCCAGCTTTAAGCCTCGTGCTTGTTTTGAGTGGGACTTCTCCATGAAGTGTTACTAATGATTAAAATCCCTTTCTAATCCTTACTGGATGTGCCCGTACCACTACAGTTCACTGTCAGGCATATTCTACATTTGCCGCTTTGCTGGGGAATAATTACTGGGGTGGACCATCAAGGGCTTTATCCAGTGCCAGCCAACATCATTGTTTCCTAGGAAACAAACTGGTATGTCACTAGGGCCGTCTCCGGCAGTGGTCTCCGTACGTGGCCCGCTCTTGCCCTTTTAATCCAAAATGGCACTCACTGTGTGGTGATAGATAGATAGATAGATAGATAGATTATTTATTGTCCTTTTCAGGAAATTTGTTGCCACAGTCTGTACAGAAAAGCCTCACATAAATTACATAAATTACATAAATTACATAAATACAAATATCCACACCAGTCATACTCATCTATACATGATTTTTACCGAGGTATTTTGTTCAATGATGCTATGGCAGAGGGGACAAAACTCCTGCCAAAGCGTGCCCATTTCCAGGTAAGGGTTCTGTATCTGCGACCTGATGGAAGTAGTGTGAAGAATGGGTTAGTGCTAAAAATTTACCTGTGCCGTTTTACTAAACCAAATACAAAGTCTTCAGATGTTTTGTCTTTTTAATTTTTTATTTATAACTCCGAGAATACAGAGTGCCCCCAAATGCATTAAATGTTAAGCCGAAAACCTGCAGGTCACTGGTGATATGCATCTCAATAAGCTGTCATGGCCTTTAAATAAAGCTTAATGAAGATGTGCTGTTTAGTCACCCATCAATTGACAGAATGTGAAGTCATTCATTGCGGTGAACTGAAGCCAAACCATTCAGTTTGTCTCCGGCCATTCTACGCGCTTGAAAAAAAATCTATAGTTAAAGCTAATTTAATTTTCTTCGGGGGGGAAAACCCACGTGGGAAAAGCATTGGAATTACAGTTTGTCGTAATGAAATTATGACACAGGCTAGTGTTTACCCCGGCTGCTCTGAAGCATATTTATTAGAATCTGTCAGCCCCAATGCAGATATCCGACAGACAGAGTGGCCCTGCTAAATTGCACTCTCCTGAAATGTGATATTCATGATAGAGTCTGGACCTCTAGGCAGATCTGTAATCTAATTACATCCAGAAGATTAGGAATATATTGGAATCTCTTCCCTCCACCTCCAGCTGCAGCAGCTCCAATATGAGTACACTCCATCCCGAAAATAGAGAAATTTTGCTCTCTGGGAAATATTACGGCTTATTATTTTTTCACATCTTAAAAGCTTATTTTTCATCCTTGTCATTTTCGATTTTAAGCTGTGGCATGGTGCAGAGGCTTGGTGCAGTTCTCGATGCTGGAAAACCACCGGCATTATTGGTGCCATTCTTGTGGGAAGGGTTTGAGAGAGATTTGTTCTTTATGAGTATTAATGTTTTGCCAACGTGAATGTTGACTTGTCATGCCAATAAAGCTCATTGATTTTGATAGAGGGCTGGTTTTTGAGACATTGATTTGAGATGGAAAAGACCAGACCGTGCTGCTGAGTTGACTTGGAAGTCAAACCAATCCATCATTTAACCAGCTCTCCAGATATCATAGATTATACATGAGTCTGGTTCTTTGCTTCCAAAGGGAGGATGTCATTTATCAATGTGGATGGCTTTAACCTGGCCATATATAAAATCAACACTATGGGGAATGGAATTAACTTGGCCATATATAAAAACCAACACTACAGAATGACTTTAACCTAGCCCTCTGTGCTGTGGAAGACCCAGTTTTGGGGGAATGCTATAGGTTGAGGCCATTGTTGACTGTTTTACAGGACAGAATATCAGAATCTGTAGTTTTTATGGTTATTTATGCACTTTAATGTCCTTTTTATGTTATTTAAAAAAAGGGTTTTATTTTTCTTTAATCTGCAAACAATATTTGTATTAGATTTTGTCAGGGTAAATATAGTTTTTTTAAATTCGTCTTGGGAGATGTGCCCGCTCCCGCTGAGAGACAGTAGCTTTAGGAAAGCTGTGCCATTAAAAGATAAGGTTTCTCCACATCACTGCCTGCTGCTCTGGTGAGAGGGACCGTGTGTTCTCTGCCCAGAGGATCTGCTAGTACCTCCAGTGTGACGAAATGTCCAGTGTGGATGTATTTTAGTTTACAGTTTTTACGTATCGATCATTTGTTTGCCCGGTGAAGCGCTTTCTATTGCAACTGTGTTTGTAAAGGTGCTACACAAATGAAGTTATTATTATTATCATCTTTATTTAAAGTACAAGGATGTCTCTCATAACAAAAATAGCCTGGCTCCTGAAAAGGACCATGCATGGGCAAGATGCCCAGGTCCCACTGCTGGGCTGTGCAGGTGAGGATTCATTAATAACATAATTGAGGAGGTGATGGACACTGCAATGCATCACGCTGCATGTGGAGCAGAACACCTCTAAATCATCTTGACTGATATTGTGCTCGCTATCGGCCAACCCACGAGATCAGTGAATCAGCGGGTCTGTGTGGCTTGACAGGGGTGCTGCTGATTGGCTAAAACTATCCGTGTTGCATAACCGGGAGGTAGCTGATTGGCGAAGGCTGTTGCCCATTCATGTATTTCCGCCATGTGGATGTGCTGATTCTGCTCTCCTTATTTAGCGGTGTGCCAACATTGTTGTTACCTGCATCCCCTTTCCCGTTACTGGAAATGTGTCTTATGTATAGGAAAAACAATAATTGTAGTAGAATTGCACTTTACAGTTTTCTTAATTGCTTGAAAGGATTTGTTTCAACAATTTATTTAATTTTTTAAATTATTATTATTATTTTTTTCCCCCCTTGTTTTTGTCCCCAATTTGGAAGCCAATTATACCCTCTATTTATTTTGATTAACCCTCCCCCATGACCTCGCCGCCCGTCTCTACGGGGCAAGCTACTCTCCGAGGCTGGCGATGATCCACCTCCTTTGAGACGGGACTCACCGACCCACTTTCTGGAGACACTCTTGCGTGCTTCACAGCGAGTTCTTGCCGACCACCCTTCCCCCTCCCTCCGGAGTGAAAGCCGAATACCACCCCCAATCGGGACTAATGGCCAGGGCCGGTCTGGCAGAGATGGGTTTCGAACCGCGTCCCTGATAGGCAGTTCACACTTGTACAGGACCAGCCAAATATGGGTGTGTTAGACCGATACGCTATCCGCCAGCCCGTGTGAAATCATTTTTTAAACGGTATTAATTTTGAGAACAGTTGACTCAAGAAGAGCAAATGCATTTGCAAAATGTTATTATTTTCTCAGAACTTCAAATACATTCAATATAATAATGTATTGCCTTCCAACAGGTTATTGAAAACGTATACATATATCTTCGATCAAGCTGATCTACATTAAAAGTTATGCATCCCTTTAAAATGTTATGTTTGAGTCAAATCAAAAGCATGCATTTGCAGTCGCTTGGCTATGAAAATCACGGTTGTGAAAATTTAAAGTAAAGTCAATGCCTCTTTGGTCTTATATGTCCAAAAATATTTGTCCAAATCACACAAAAAAAATGTTCCCTGGCCAGACAGCATGGAAAATACGCCTGCATATCAGGATGATGGTCGTAAACTTTCCAGTGCCAAGCAGAGGAAAATTCATTTGGAAAGGTGAATATAATGGGAGGAACACCATTGACATAGTGTGGCTTTGCCTCAAACCATTCCAGTATTTGTGCACTGTGATGGAAGCTCACATTGTCCCTGGTGATGATAAAGTTGCTCTGAAGTTGCCCCTCTACCGCACCTTTCGCTTCTGTGAATGGCTCAAAAAGTCCAATGAGAAAATGCAATAAACTGTTGTGAAGGCGTATAACTGCGTTGTGCTGTATACCACATTTTGCCCTATGGCTGCACACGTGGTAATGTTGCCACCAGGTTGTCCTTAAACTTCAATGGTCCAATTACGGTTTTTGACATGATCCACAGTAGTGTCTCTGCTGTCATTTGATTTGTTCTTTTGGAACCTTTGTTTTTTTGCTCAGTTTTGCAAAACGGGTGATTAGGAATTGACATTAATACGCTAAGAGTAGAAAATGTTTAGAGGTTCTGCAAATTAGTTTCACTGACAATCCCAACAACCGATTTCCACCCTCCCTGGGCGACAGTACATGGAAGAAAACTGAATTGAATCATATCCAGGAAAAGCTTCTCCCAAAGAAATCATACCGACCTAAATCATTTCCTGCCCCCATTGAGCATGCCTGCGCTGTGCGATTTTCTTGAGTCACCCGAAATAGACTTGCTTTCTCAGGCCACTGTGTGTCTTTCAGATACACACAGTTTCAGCGCTAATGTCACTGTGCCTTGCGTTTCTCACAGTGTGGTTGCTCTCATCTTCAACTAACACCTCTTTCATTGGTTTCTTGTCTTGTAGTCAGAACTCCTCCAGCGAACTCTCTGGAAGCATACAGAGGTAAGAGCCCGCTGTCCCTCCCCAGTTTCTGATGGTTGTTATAGCGATAGAGCTGGGCTGTGTTTGGATGTTTGAAGCTGGGATCCCATCGGTGCTTGCTCTGATGTTGTCTGTGATATACAGGCGGGGCTTGAAGTTGACTTTATTGAGAAGCAGTCATTGTTGCTGGTGGATGAAGAATTAGCCACTATAGCTTTCAATTTAGTGCTCCAGACAAAATGACACCGATCACAAAACCAACGACAGGCTCTCTGGTTTATACTCTGCAGTCGAACTTTGCAAAATTGTTTGTTTTTCTTCAAGTTATAACTTAGAAATGAGTTAACTGATCTTCAAAAATTAGGAGGGAAAAATTATCTGTGGCATAATTATCTGATGGGACATTGGAAATGTCATCCCATTTAACCCATGGACCAATCTGAACCCATGTCCCTTAATATTGGTTTTAAGTTCGATAGTGTAACGTGGACCAGTAATGTACATCAAGTCTGGGATAGTGCAATTTAAATGTAATTTTTGCAAGAAGATACAGGGTTTACTTTCTAAAAGTGACAGCAGTAGAGGGAAGGAATAGCAGCCACGCCACTGCCAGAGCTAGGTAGGTCAGTCAGTTACCCTCCTTGTTACACAATTCTCCCACAATGCGCTGCGTTCACATTATTAAAATGCAAGCTGACACACTTGTCACAATAGAAACCATTTGCAAGTCTTAACTAGGAGCGCATGAAAAGCTTTGGGTTATGTGAGACCTTGTCTGAATTGTTGTCAAGGCCTTGCTGATGGCTGTATTCACAGCCTGTTGGACTGTGCTGTGCTTGTTAGTAGGCAGCTGTGATCACATAAAATAGTCTCGTGAGAAATGGCATTTATTAGACATTTTCTGACTGTTGTTATAGGACAGTGATTCACAATGACAGGGTGGCCTCTCTGAACAGTGTAATAAAACCAAACATGAAAGATGTATCACCTATTACTCAGTGTACTGTACAACCCCCAACTCAAAACCATCACGCACAACAGGCCAGGGGGTGTCAAATGAAAGTCCTGGATGGCACAGTGTCAGCAGGTTTTCATGGCTTCCTTATTTTACTGTTTACAATGGCTTTCGATGACATGAAGAAGAGCAACACTAGACCTAGTAGTCACTTAGCTATGCTAACCGTAACACATTGTCTGACTCCCAGGCTAGGCCCTTTCCACTGGCCTCCAGCTGGAACGTTCTCCACAAAATGCTGGGCTCTTTTTACAAACTCTTTTGCTCCTCGAATGCCTCCACCCTCACATCACACTCCGTTTTACTCGAGCCAAGAAAAACAATACATATTTTCATCACTCTCGTTTTCTGGCATAATGATATTTAGGAATGTGTTAAATTTTCTTGGCTTTATCCCAGAGAGGGCCAGGCTCAAGGGAGGGGATGTGGATGTCCGGATAAATTGCTTACAAAGCATAATAACTAGATTTTTAAGGCATGCAGGTTTCAAGGTTGAATGTTGGTTGTAACTAGTTTATAATTTACATTTGGGCATTTAGCAGCGGTCTTATCCAGAGCAGTGTACCCGTAAGTGCGCCTAACAAGGCTGCAGGAACAGTGCTAGACCTAGAAAGCCACAGACAATTCCAAGTCAAGTGAAGAACAAGTAAAACTACAGTTTTTTGTAAATATTCTAATCCATACAGATAGGCTAGTAGTTGTACCATCTGTCAACTTGTGGATTTAGGTAGAGAAGAATATGGTACTGTCTTTATGTAAGCAGTGGAATGCAATCAGGGGACTTCTGACGACACTTTTAAAATGCACAACATCCATGGTAATGAGGGGTGCCGTCGTGTTTTTTTGCCACTGCAGATGTGTGGGGGTGTGTGCTCTGGTTCCTCGTCGAAGAACCCGAGCGGAATAATTGTGTCCCTTAATGAACGGGGATACTGTGATTGACATGGAGCTTGTTTGCTTGTTTATGTTGTGTTTGGTAAAAGCAGGGAAACGCAGCCGCAGCGCTTAGCATCGGGGGTCATCTGATTATAACTTTGGGCGGTGATTATATTCTCCCAGATAAGACAGCTCATAATTACACTGACATTATAATTATACAAAATCACTGGAGTGGAGAAGAATGCCGCTCGTCACCCAGGACTCACCATTGTGTCAGGCCCCTCGTTTCCTCTTAGATGGACGCCGCTAATGACCGTCTAACCCACGAATATGCATTCAGTTTGCTGTTCATATTCAGACATGGTTTTTGTTTTGTACGTCATAGGAGTGGAGAGCATGAAAATGGCCTTAAATGGTCCTTCTAGATTAAGATTGCTGGCGTTTCCATTTTCTTTGTTGTGTTTATTTTAAGAACAAAAGTGTGAAAATGCTCTTGATTGGTTTGCTTTCTACCTCCGACATTTTGAATGAGTGCAGAGACATCTGTCACAGCTGACTTCAATCCCACAGCCATTGAGGACCAGCAGGTGGTCTCACTCCTGCAGTCGATCTCTGCTTGCACAGTCTTGAGGTTTGAATGTGGAAGGAAGTCCATCAGAGAGCTTTCTGGCACAGTATGTAGAGAACCTACCCACGGTGTCATGGCAACACATGGTGTATAGTGTGGGGCTACTGGGTAGCGAATCCTGCGAAGACGGTGGGTCCTAGTGTGCGTATGCGCCCAGCTCAGGTATTGAATCCTGACTGTGCCACTGACGGCTGTGGCCAGCTGCCCTGCAGGGCGACGCATAATTGAGGGAAGGAAGGTTTCAGCAGTGGTTTCCCAGCGACAGAAGGTTTCAGCAAATAGTTTTTCTGTGCGCTCTCGAATTGAAGGAGGACGTCGCAAGGTGAGACGGTCCAACGAGTACAACCGGGAATTCCAATTTGGGAGAAAATGGGAAAAAATCTGGGTTATAATTATTTATTTATTTTTTGTATTAAAATTGTATCAAGAGCATTGTAAATCATCAGGGGAGTAAGTGATGGGTTGACAGGCCTCATGAGGCCAGTCATGGAGTGCTGTTTCTTTAAGACACAGGGCAGAGGGCAGAGCCCCGAGAAGCCAGCGTCCCACTGATAGACCATGCAAGCCAGTCGGCAAGCAATGGCAGGGAGATTGCCGCTGTGCTGTCACCCGTAGAGATCTTTAATTGGTTCAGGAAGTGTCCAGCAATTTCCCTCAGGAGACACTGTTGGGGGTGATCACATGACCTAAGCGATAAAGCTGAACAGCTGACATCCGTTAAACGCGTATGTCGAGTTTGCCACTTCTTTTTTTTTTCGACATGCTTAATGAAAATGAAACCAGCTCGATCTTCCCTTTAAAACCAAAACGAGGTGAAACTTTTTAATCTCTGATTCCATCCCAAAAGGGAAGTACTCTTTTTCCTTCCTCCTCCTCCCCCCCGTTCCAAAAGTGACAGATGGGATTCAGATTTTCCATTAGTACGTGGCTGTCCCCCTGGACTGCTGGCCCAGCATGCTGCAGTGGAAAGGAGGCTCCTATTAATAAAACATATTATTCAATAATAAGGCTACTGTTAATAAACCAGGTAAGTGGACTGAAATGCAATGTCACTTCCCTGTGCCCTTCTCGCTCCCTCTCTCCCTCTCTCTCTCTCTCGCTCTCTCCCTCTCCCTCTCCCTCTCCTTTTATAAAGGCAGGAAAGGAAAGATTAAGAAAGAAAAAGATCATTAGGAAAATGTTTTCACACCAATCATGGAGAGGGTCACTTTTAAATCGGCTTAATGGGCATCCTGGGAGAGTATCTGCAGATCTGGTGTGGTAAAGGTGCACTGGGTGCACTGGAAGAATAAATAGTCATTTTACTCTGTCGCAGGGTGAGGTGGGGCCCCTCTCACTGGTTGTCAGACTTTACAATGGAGGCGAGATTCTAGTTCTGAAGACAAACTTTCAGCCGTGGAGGAATAAGAAAGAAAACGTTAGCATCTGCTGGTGGAGCAGGCTAGAAAGAAAATGTCTGTTTTAGTTTAAGGAAAAAGCGAGCTGTCATTATCCGAGTTTAAGTGTCTCGGCCACAGTTCTAATTTATCCCCCAGAGAACGGTGAGACAAAAGGCAAGAAGCAAATGTGAGCTAATAAGAACAGCCGGCGTAGTCTTGTGTGACCGACTCCACTGAACAGTGAAGCAAAACAACACATGCAAAGTTCATGTCAATTATCCCCACCCTCGTATGAGAAGTTGCTGCCGTAGTCCTGAAACTGGTAGTGGGCGCTATACCGCCTCCTCTGAACCAGCACCCGGCTTCCAGGGAGGGGGGGAGGGAAGCCGATATGAGCACGCTGCATATATGAGTGGTCCTGTGTGTTATGGTGACCCTGGCGGGTGCCTGTTGCTCCGCCAATTGCCGCCCCCTAGTGGCGCTCCCAGCCACAGTCGAACTGGCGCGGCTTAGGTGGAATCAAACCTAAGTCTCAGTGGGCAGCTTTGAACTTTCTTACCGCTACACCAATCGGGAGGCCCTGACAGAATCCTTTCTGATTGTCTCTTTCATCTGCCACTCGCGTGTTGACTATCAATCAGCGAACACCGAGGGGAAACTCGTGTTCCAAGAACAATAGAATGGCGCTTAGCAGCACCAGCACAGCATCTTCAGATACTAGTGCTAAAAGGAACCGGTTACGACCTGCAAACGAGCTTCTGTGTCTGCTGGTTACAAGATGAACAGGGTTGGAGGTAGGGAAAGAAGCTCCGATAAGCAAAAGTAACATAATTCCATATTTGAATGTGATTTGCACGCGCCTCGCCTGCTGAAAACAATGTAGCGTGTTGGCTCCTCATCGACATCCCTTCCCAGCCCGATGGCCCTGTTCCAAACCCAGTCAATAGGCCCTCGCTGTCGTTGCTGCCCTCAGTCACTCAGGGGAAGCCCCATCGAGACCTGGATGTGAGAGCACCGCGGTCCCCAGTATCATTCCAATCCATCACACGGAGCAAGTGAGGGGATGGTCATAAGCCTT
Source organism: Aldrovandia affinis (assembly GCA_029706075.1). Lineage (NCBI taxonomy): Eukaryota > Metazoa > Chordata > Actinopteri > Notacanthiformes > Halosauridae > Aldrovandia > Aldrovandia affinis. The sequence continues at coordinate 3,230,724 of JAINUG010000023.1, forward strand.
TTGAACCCTTGCTTGAACTCCCAGTGGAGTCTACAACAAACACTTAAATTCCTGGGCATATCCCATAAATCCTAGAGACGCTCAGAATGTCCTGTACGTTAAGGGCAGCGTTTCCTATGCAAAAACATTCACCGCAGACAAAAACCGTCAGAGAAGCGACCTCACCGCTCACCAAGAGTGCCGCCTTTGCTTTCAATGTTGTTACGTAACACCAATACACGTGTCATTGGAGAAATGTGTCATTTAGTTTGCTAGCTTGCCCACTTGATGGCCCAATGAAGCTGATCACAATTTGTATTTTTTATTGATGGGACAGAGTATTAATTTGCTTGCTAAATCAGTGCAGACACTGGAATATTTTCCCATTGCTTGCAAGGTAGTACTAACAAAATGAACTACTCAACCGTGGCCCTGGGGATCCACTGTATATGCAGTTTTTTTGTTAAGGTTATTGAAAACATGTGAGTAAGAATGTAAGTTCTACTGTCCATTTTTTCCTTATTTTAACACAATGCAGGTTTGGCTCATTGCCAATTGCTTTGTCATTGAACTTATTTTCTTTCACTCACTCACTTCATTTCCCACAAATGGTTTAGCTTCAGTGACAAGGTGTCCACACTTTCAACACTTAGGCCCCATATGATTTCACCTGCCAGTCTAATTTGATGTACTGAAAAAGGTAGCCTCTTTCTAAAGGAATCATTGGCCATAGTACATTACAGAAAATGAGAGCATTCGTATATCTGACTGATTTAAAGTCATGGAATGTGAACATGTGACATTTATTATTCATTGCATGCATAGCTATTTCGGACATATGGCCTTCAAAGAGTAATTCATGCTTTAATATAAATGAAAGGTGTCTAATTAAAAACAATTAACAGCTGGTTATAATTCCGAGGTTAGAATTATGGTTGGAACGAAAACCATAGGTTTCTGAGGTTGGGAACCACTAACTTAAGACATAGAGACACAATTTGAGTAAAGTTATGAACCTGATTTCATAGTCCTTATTGTTAAATGCCCTTAGCTAATGTTAGCGATAGGTTATGCTTTGTATAAGGACAATACAAAGACAGCCTTGTCAACTAGTTTGCTAATTTATCTCCGCTAACAAACAAATGTTAATATATAAAGATCAATTTACTATCCAAATTCAGGGGAGGTTTACAACACTTGCTCATGTTCAACGTCCAAAGTAATTGAATAAACAGGCTGGAGTTTAATTTAATGCATTTTTTGGAGGGATGAAGGGAAGTGTGTAATACTTACTGAGCTGGAACAGGGCCTCTGTACTTCATGATGAGACGGGGGAGAAAGCCTAAGCTGCGTTTACATCACAATGAAGTCCATTTGATTTATTTATTGACTCCACTCAGGATAAGAAAAGTGCTGCCAGATGTTCCTTTCCTGTGAGTTCAAGCAGCTATGGGGCTGTCTGTCTACCCCCATGCCTGTCTCTCTGTCTGTCCATTCCTCTGCCCTTCTATCTTTCCTACTGTCTGTCGCTGTCTGCTCCAGTCTGCATCAGTATGTCCGTGTCTCATTTTGGGGATGGCCGGTATCATCAGATCACTCCATTGTCGTAATGTTTCTGTAGTGCAGCTGAAAGTGCATCATCGTCCCTGCACTGTTTCACAGGGCATCCCCATGAACATCTCTGCACTGTTTTACAGTGCCCACACAGTCACTTCTCCAAGCACAGTTCCCTGATGGATGCTATTTGCCTTGTGGTTGCACATCTCCTGTTAGTCCAGACAGGGGAGTTTGGTTTGTTTCATTGTATGGCAGAGTCTCTCTCTGGGTATACATCAGAAATATAAAAACGTAAGTTTATTAAGCAATTAACATCCCAGCATGCTCTGGGTCATGTACAAACATTCTGGGCAGGCCTAGTTACCTCTTAATTAAGACTTTGAAAGAGGAGTGATTGTTTGGGCACGTTAATTGATTCCACTCAGGAAAGGAACAGTGTTGCCAGATGGCTGCCAATTTTAAACCCCAACATATTCCTCAAAATCCCCCATTTTCAGGTGACCAACATACAAATTTGAAACTATTTCCCCATACCTCATTTTAAAATCCCCCATTTACATAAATCTCAACATTTTGGGGGAAAATCCCCCAGTCTGGCAGCCTAGTATACAGCAATACATCACATGCCAGTCCAGTAAGTAGAAGGCAGTCAGATGCATCAGATGCTATGGCAACGGCATTGAGTTACCTTTACCTAGATACTGTATGATGGTGATGGTGATGTCAGTTGAAAGCTTTGATATGAACGTTCTAGGGCCAGGCTTCGTTTTCGAGGTTGGTTTCAGACGCCACAGTGCAGTAATTGCTCAGGAGTGTGTATTCCCATTTACACATCAAAGCAGCAAGGATACCATGATCATCTTGAAGGATGTTCACTTATTACCATTCTAATGAAGTGAACATCTTTCAACATGATTTGCAGTGGTGGACACCGCAGACAGGAAACACAATCCCAACACCTTGGATCGCTCTTAAACGCTCCTGATGTATTTATACTTCTGTCAAGACTCGAGTCCCAAAAATAACGAACACTGAAACACTTGCCCTCAGCCTAAATATGTGCTTGAAATGACGGGCTTCTATTTTGGGATAACGCTTTTAGTGCTGTGCCTTTCTAGACCGGAATAGAGAAGGCAGTGTCACATCCCAGAAGACTGTTGGAGCTGGTTGATCTTGATTCAAAGTGACAAATTAATGTCTTTTTGAGGATATTTTGAGTGGAATATTTGGGATGTGTGATTTCCCCCCCCCCCCCTTTGTTTGGGGAATGACCCACTCCTCCAGTTCTCTTTACCCCCACCGCGTCCTGAGCACCTTGGGCCTGATTATTCCAGCAGATCCTGCCTCCTCCTGGGCCACAGGGCTTACCTGCAGCCATGTCTGTCTATCTGGGGGAAAGAGAGCGAATACGACAGACAGAGGGAACCATTGAATTAGGCAGACAGACTGAGGGAGAGAGAAGGAGACAGACCAACAGAGGGAGAGAGACAGCCGAAGCCCTGGGCTCAGCCGACATTTGTCCTTACCTTCGACTTACAAATTAATGCAACTGTTTGTTTTCTGCACCACTGCACCCAGCTCCACACTGCACCACTGCACACAACCCCACACTGCACACTGCACCAGTGCACACGGCCCCACACTGCACCACTGCACACAGCCCCACACTGCACCACTGCACACGGCCCCACACTGCACCACTGCACACTGCACCAGTGCACACAGCTCCACACTGCATCAGATTGTACACTGACAAACTTAAACCCACACTACACTTGTCGAGACGAGGCCAATTTTATCCCACCCCTGTGCACTCACAATCTTATTTGGCTAATGACATAGCCATGGGCAAATGTACAGTAGGGCCCAGCCTAAGCTTGTGAGGAGGGTCTTTACAGTCAAAGCCACTTATTCTCAAGTCCTAACATGATTAAACCTGAACAACTTCCACACGCATAGCATCCTCGTTCACCTTGAATATCACTGTCTACAAAGCTTACTGTGTGTCTTTAATATTCTAAAATGCAATGATTGATATTTTTCTGTTTTCATTTTTATCATTCATCGTTGAATAGTGGTCATAACCATTATGCTGAGAATTCAAATGTATCGTTCTTCGTATCATAATATCCTGGTCCGATTGTTCAAACTGAGACTCACATTGTTTTTTATATCCCTTTACACAAAAACTGCAACATTAAGCATTTCCTGTCCTTTGGAAAATCTGAATAATTTATAAATGTTTGGTGCATTTGTTTTGCTGTTAAACAAAATGAGAGGGAGAGAAATGGAGAACAGGGGGAGGAAGGAAGAGAGCGAGAGGGAGGGAGGGAGGGAGGGAGGGAGCGAGAGACAGCGATATCTGGACGGTTGCACACGGTTGGAGTGCACGCGTTCGCCTGTCCCCGCCTGGCGGGAGCTTTAGGAGAAGTCTGCACACTTTGCTAATCCCTCTTTTATCAGCCGGAAGTCATGCACGGCGTTGCGCATGCAGCATGCACACAGACCGACCAAAACACTGCACCCGCGCCATCGCCCGACGTCTGTGGATAATGAGCAGTACAGAGCTGTCTCTCTGTCTCGAATTCATACTGCTTTCTTGGCCTATGTCTCTACACATTGCCAAACCTTTTACACGGTTACAGCTTCAGGTCAAGTATTGCATGAAAATTACGCTTTAATAACTCTTAACTAACTAAGAATAATACCGTGCTATTGATGTTAAAGCATAGAACTTTATAAATAAAATATAGCACTCATATTTAGGTAATAAAAAGCAAGCTTAATATCGCTGCCGTTAACTTGGTGACTAGTGAGGTAGTCCTGAAATGAATAATTAGGATTGGGTTCTTATGGGAGTGTTGTCTGTGCAGAGAGGGTAGCGGCTGTTGGGCCGTCTGTCCTCCCCCAAGTCTGCCTCTCTGTCTGTCCGTCCCTCTGTCCTCTGTCTTTCCCTCTGTCTGCTTCAGTATGTCAGTTTCTCTCATTTTGGGGATGGCTGGTATCATAAGATCACTCCATTATCGTAATGTTTCTGTAGTGCAGCTGAAAGTGCATCATTACATTTTAAATTTTACATTACATTGACATTTTAGGAATTTTGCAGACTATCTTATCCAGAGCAACTTACACAGTTTACATTTCTTTACATACAATCCATTTATACAGCTGGATATTTTACTGAAGCAATTTAGGTTAAGTACCTTGCTTGTACCTGCAACCTCTGAGTTACAAGCCCAGCTCCCTAACCATTACACTATCATCATCCCTGCACTGTTTCACAGGGCATCCCCATGAACATCTCTGCACTGTTTTACAGTGCCCACACAGTCACTTCTCTAAGCACAGTTCCCTGATGGATGCTATTTGCCTTGTGGTTGCACTTCTCCTGTTGGTCCAGACAGGGGAGTTTGGTTTGTTTCATTGTATGGCAGACTCTCTCTCTGGGTATACATCAGAAATATAAAAACTTAAGTTAATTAAACAGTTAACATCCCAGCATGCTCTGGGTCATGTACAGAAATGCTGGGCAGGCCTGGTTGCCTCTAATTATGGCTAGTATAGCTAGAAGATGAGACCTCAGTGATTTCTAAAGAGGGGTGATTGTTGGGGCACATTTGGCAGGAGCTTCAGTGATGAAGACCATTCAACTTGGTCAGAAGCGCATACCCTTGGATTGTGATGTCTGTGCATTAGTTCGAGGTGCAAGGCTAAGCAGGTGAGCAACTCTAAATCAACTGACTAAGTTTCAATCTAGGGCATGAGCAGGTAGTCTCATCAAGAACAGTCTGTTGAAGACTCTCAAGAGCAGGATACCATAGTCCGGTTTATATTGGTGTTTCCATTTTTCTGGCACTACCTGTATGTTCACATGAAATCAAAATGTTTTTAACATGTGCCAAAACACCTGCACGTACAGTGCATTTAAGTAATGCAGCATTTCAGTTGACTGCTGTGAATGCCAATGGAGTTGAGATGCAGTCTCTTTTTCATATTAATCTCATGACCCACCACAACCCCTCTCACGACCCACCGCTGTGTCCCCACCCGCAGTTTGTGAAGCCCTGGCTTAAATCGCTTCCATTAAGCCATTTATTTATACATTTATTTGACCACGCTTTTCATGCAGTGAAAGGTGGTGTTTAAGGCATTGAGAAGCCGTGCGTGTGGACCGGTGAGGAGGACCGGGGTTTGACTGTGATCAGAGAAAGCTGCTGATCTCTTCCGGTCGGTGGTGTGTTTGCGGTGTTAAACACTCAGTGTGTGTGAGAGGTCCATGACCAGCTCGCCTGAATTGCTGAGCCTAAACAGCGCATCGCAGGGCTTGGTGGGTTACCATGACAACGTGTGGCCAGCAGGCAGTGCCCTCACGGTCAGACTGAGAGGAGAGGCTGCACACTCTGCCAGGGGGAGTTTATCCAGGTCATTTCACTCATCTGTAAATGTGACATGAACAAAGGACTTGGTAATATTTGTTATCAATGCTTTTAAGTTGTTCTGATATTATGAGAAAACCCTATGCGTCAGATTGTGTGTGTGTGTGTGTGTGTCACATTTGAACACTGTGCGTGCGTGCACTGTGTTCAACTGTGACATGGTTACAGACTAAGTACAGACACACCTTATCCTCCACCGATTATAGACATGTATCTTAGTAGTGCCCACTGATTACAGACACAGGCCTTCACCTCCAGCGAGTATAGACATATACCTTCGCTCCCGGCTATTGCAGACACAGCCCATGCATCACTGATTACAGACACAGACCTTAGCCCACAGCGTGCACAGACACCGGACTCGTTAAGGCATTTACCTGCCTGCTCTTGTTTTTCTGAAACCCCAGATCTCCAGTGCATTTTAGGCAGTGGAAAAGTATGACCGTTTCAGGTGTCTCACGGTCTGTCATTCAGGGCATTGGCATGCAGATCAGGGTGAAGTGGTAATTACGCCATGTCACTCTCCCGCCTCTCATATCTAGCGGATGACAGGTGTAATTGAGATTGATGAATTTTGCCCTGACACTATGAGCTTGAAAGGCTGTCATGAACCAACCCTGTTGTTGTGTCGTCACCCAAAAAAAACCAACCTAATTTATCTGTGGATGACAGGGAGATGCTATCACACTGAAAACGGAGACAAATTTGAATGAATTTACAATGAATCTGGCATTTCCTTCGTAGTGTTCATCTCCCAGATGCAGCCATATGGTGGATATTGAATTAAAGCTGTTCTCCAAACCTGTCCAAACCTGGAGAGGAAATTAAGTTGACAATTTGCCAATTATACAATGGTTGGAAGAGACAGAAAGGGGGCTAATTTATATGCAGTTACTGTGTATGACTGCATGGGTTTGCAGGGGGATATTTACATTGGTAGAACTCGGTGTTTGATGGAGAGATGATGTTCTTATGAGATGATATTCTGTCCACGCGTGTATTTGCTTTTTACTGTCAAATATATTTCCTGATTGAAGTAGTGTGTGGTGTGTGCGTGAGTGTGTGCATCTCCAAACATTCAACGTTGGCATTGGCAGCAGTGTGGAGTAGTGGTCAGAGCGCTGGAGCCGAGGTCAGCAATGTGGAGTAGTGGTCAAGGTGCTGGTTGAGGTTTGACTGTTTGCATGTATTAAAAATACATGTTTGAATTGTGACTTGATGTCAGTATGATACTCATTATAAGTTTCTTGGGGACTTGGGGACTAAGGATCTTAGGTTATGGTATATCTGAGACGATGATTAGAAGGCTGCACAATGCCAAAGGGGAACATCTGTTCTTCTGACCGCTCACCCTTTGTCTTGAGGTCAGGCGTTTCTAATGCCTGGACAACTGTGTTGAAATATTGGCACGCGCTGCAAAAAAAGCCTGTTCCGACTTCCTGTATAGACAACGTAATGTGTGGGACCTGGCAACACTGGAGATAACAGTAGAAAAATGCTGTTATCTTCGGTAGAAAAATGGTCTTATCTTCAGTGTTGCCAGGTCCCTCTTTCCTAATGCCTCTATTGTTGAGTAAAAACAATCCCCTGTTTGAAGCCGTTTTCATGGATATTCCCCATGCCTCCACTCACTCCGAAAGTAGTAATCAATAACCTAAATGAAGCCAGTACAGCCTGTTTGTATCGCTGGTCTCATTGTGGAATATTTTGAATTCAACATGTTTTCGATCGTAAGAGAACTTAAGTTTCCCCCCAACCCCCAAAAGTATTTTCCCCATCAATTGCTCAAGGGTTGAAATAAGGGTGCATTCTATTCCGATTTGGAAAGAAGAAAAAAACATTAAATCCCAGATTCCTCACCACCTGGCTTTTTGGGGGTTCAGGCCAGGCAAAGTGACGGTTTGTGATGGTTTTCTGGTTCTGGTTCTCTGTAAAAACACAATACAAGTAAAATTGAATTGAGTTGAACTTCAGTTTTTAACCCCAAGGGCTGAAATAAGAGTGCAATTTATTCCGATTTTGAAAAACCCCATCAATTCCCCCATGCCATTTTCCCCCCAATTAACCCCCATTGACTTGAACCTCCCCCTTAAATGGGGGATTTTCCCCCAACCCTGTAACCTTGGTTAACTCTCAGGCTGCACTGCATACTGGACAGCGCCATTACGGTATGGCCTGCACTTAATGTCTTTCTTTCTGCACAAGTGGAGGAATACGATCTCTTTCAACAGCGGTTCTCAAACCGCGGTCCATGGACCACAGGTAGTCAGCAAGAACCCCTTGAGTGGTCTGTGGGGAATTAACAGTTTTATGAAAATTGCATTAGTAACGTGTAGCCAGCTGGTTTGCTGTTGTGTTGACAGGCATTGCAAGGCTTTGCTCAGACAAACGGGCGCACACATGCCATTGATATATCACAGTACGTTTATTCCACCACACAGTGGTTTTATAACGCAGCTGCTTATTACACATTTCAAATGTTCCATGTTTTTGGTTGAGGCGGCCCATGGGGAAAAAAATTAAGGACCACTGCTTACAAACAGTGTAATGTAATTCAACAATGTAATGTAATGTATCCTATGGTTTAATCGGATGTATGGCCTGTATACCCATCTCATCTTCTCCTCTTTTCCCGTGTGTCATGTATTACTATAATAATAATAATAATAATAATAATAGTAATAATAATACAGAAACGAAACAGAAATGAACAGCATATTCCTCTCTCAAAGCTCAAGCAAAAGACTATACACTGTGAGCTGTTTAAATGGCTACTAGCACGTCTTTAGTGTTTGTAAAATAAATAGATTTGCCGATTGCCGAGAGTTGTGAATGAATTTTAAATCATCTGTGCAACCTCTCTGTAATTAAGTTGTTTCCCCCTACCCAGTTTCTGTCCACATTAAATATTCATAAATCATAATAAACATTATGAATTTTTAAAAAGCATCTTCCAGAGACATCAGAATGAGTGCATGTGGGTTTGAAAATGGGCATTAGAAATATGCAGAATCCGCACACAACAAGGGGAACAGAGTTAAAGAACAGCACAACTGATTCTGAGATCTGTGTAGAGCTCAAGCAGTGACTTTTTCCAAACGCGTTTGGTTGGTAATTCACTTGGTTGTACATTGTGGTCATGCGCTAGTTGTGGAAATTATTAATCACTTTGCTGACTTGAATCATTTTTTTCAGTTTCAGTACAAAGAATCAAATCACTGACTGTGTGATTGGTTCAGGTCCACTTCCGTTTAGGGTCTATCGTTTCGCTGATCCAGTCAGTTCGGCGAGTGCGTCTTCGTCCTCTAGCAGTGCGTTCAGTTCACCTCACTCCCAGTTCAGTGTCATTCAACAGTGTTTGTGCACAAAACAATGTCAACAGCACTACAGTTTAAAGCATCTTACTTCTTTTAATCCTTTGACATCCTTTTTTCTGGATTTTTGTATGATGCTACTCCTGCTTGCTTTTGAGACTGTAGTTCAGGCTACATGGAAACAACCAACCATGTCAACTGCAATATCTGAAGTTCTGATAATTCTATAACATTGTATAAAATGATCTAATATGAGTTCTGGATGAAGTTCTTTAAAACGTTGGGTTTTTACATCAGGAAGTGTATATAAATAAGTGACTATAGCTAATTGACTTTGTTCACTAGCACTATGTCACTAACTTCTATCCAGTGCTTGTTTTTAGCCACCTGTGGTGGGAGCCCTTGTTATGCTGAAAGTTATTGATTCGAGATTGACATGAGTGTGGAAGGATGGAGCAGTATTTCGCATGCGAGTGCACTATAACAGGACCAAATCCTTCAGAGTGGTGATTCAGTACACTCGGTTCCTATTAAAGATGAGTTCAAAAAGATGTATTCACATGCAGCACACCACTTTTGTTCACTGTGATGGACTGTATGGGCACTGTGATAGGTTGTCGTCGTGCACTGTGCTAGGCTGTGGCTGAGTATTGTTATAGACCAGGGGTGGGCAAGGAGGGCCATATCCATTTCTGGATTTCATGCCAACTTCTGCTCTTAATTATTTAATTAGCCCAATCATTTATGTGATCTGACATTTTAGCTACATTTCTTGATAAGCCCATGAATGTCAGCTGTTCTTGTGTTCCCATATGAAACATGTTACTGTGGCCTAATCTACAAGTAAACCAGCATTGTCGTATCCAACTAATTTGCTAATTGAGCCAGGGTAATTGGTAGAAATAAAAACCTGCATACACACCGGCCCTCCAGGACCGGAATTGCCCACCCCTGTTCTAGACTGTGTGGCTGAGCACTGTGATACGCTGGTTGTACAACATATTCGTGCACTGCGTTTGTACATTGCGGCCGTTCACTGTGTTCAGGTGCTGTGGTTATGCACTGCAGGCTTGCTTTTAAGTCCAGCTGCCCGTTTGGAAAGGGGTTGAGTGGCCTTGCGAAAGACAAACCGCCAAACCAGGCTTCCTTCTCCCTCGGGGGAAAGAATTGCGCTACCGTATTATTAAAACATGGAAGTGAACATAGCCTTCATAAAACAGGCTCATATTCATAATCCTAAGGCTTCTGGCCCACTGTTTCCCCTGCTCTGAGCTGTAGTCTAACTGGGAGGAAATGAAGCTCATCCCATTCCCCATTCTGCCTAATTTGGGTGGCAGTTAGTGGAACGGAGCGACCGCTCGAGCCTTACTGACTAAAGCAGCCAGGCAGCCTTAGGCAGCTCTATGCATTAGTGCAAGATAGGCTTGCAACAACATGAGCTGTCAGAGGGGATTAATTCAGCTGCACGGCTCTACGGGGACCCCTCCGCTGCAACAGAGAAGGTTTGTGGAGTACGACGGAGAGCGGAGAAAGAGGCAAACGGATAGAGAAACGGAGTTAGGGAAGGGCATAAATAAAGAGGGAAAAGAGTGGGTGCCCATTGCAGCAGCAGACCGGAGCACAGCAACACTGTTGGAGCACTCCCCCAAGCTGGGCTTTGTGCAGGGGCGTCTGTTCTGAAGACGTGCACTGCCCCCCCCCCCTCTGTGCCCGGCTGCCTGCTGAACCAGGATCTGCTCCTGAGGTATGCAGCTGCCTGGGGGAGGGGAGGGGAGGGGGGCATCTTTCTGCTGCTGCTGCTGCTGGTTTGTGTGAGAGCAGGATCTCTCCAGTTTGTTCCAGTGGTGCTGCTGCTGGTTTTGTGAGAAAAAGCAGGATCTCTCCAGTCTGTTCCAGTGCCGTTGTTTGTTTGCAAGCATTCAGTAAAATGCATTGTTCCGCGTTGACTGAAGTAGCTGCAAACCCAGAGAGCTTATCCCAGAGCCTTTTCTGGCCATGGCTTTTTTTCGTCTTTTTTTTATCTGTGTTACTCGCTGTAATCTGCAGGGGGGCTTTTCCATATTTGGCCACGTTGAACGAAAACATACCTGTTGTCGTAATCCTCTCTCATCCTCCCCAAACTCGCTGCACCCTTTCCGCATTTGCACTCTTGGTCTCCGTCCTTCGCCCAGTGCAAGCGATTCTGGACAGACTAAATGGGCATCCCATGATTTTTAAAAATGTCCGCTTTTGTTCAGTAAGGACCCAGACGACGGGGGTGCGTGGCCGCTGCCTTGGCTACGGGCCGGCAATGGGATCGAAGAACAATGGACCAGTCTCACACCTCAGGGTCTCAATCCCCCTCCGCCCGCTGTGTTGCGCGGCAACCAACCCCTTTTTTTTTGTCCCAACCTAATTCCGCCGGTCATATTGCCCTGTATATGAATAAAGGCTGTTCATTCAAGCCAGAGAGTTGGAGCTGTTTTTCAGGTTTAAAAAATACCCGCACCCCTTGTTAATCTCTCTGAATCTCTTGACTGTACTGTTACATTTGCTCTTCTGAGTGATAAGCTTTTACTGTTACTGTCTTTGTAAAACACATCTGATCTAAAATCAATCTAATACCACTGCAACATGACTGTGTGCCTGGGAGAAAGTTTGTTTACATGAACGCACAGGTTTTGCTGAAATATTGGGTCAGAATACATGGTTGTAAAAATGTACAACAGATCTAGCACAGCAGTAATCGATATTGCATTTGATACACATGTACGGACACAGCCAGACTCTTTATTTACAGTGGGTATGAAAAACCCCTTTGGCATTTTTCACATTTTATTTTATTACTTCATGGAATCAAAATGGATTTAATTGGGATTTCTTGCCACTGATCAACACAATTTCTTAATTACAAATAAAAAAACAATAATAATTGATTCCATAAGTGTTCACCCCTTTGGCTAAGACGCACCTAAATAAAGGGTGGAATCAATTGTCTTCAGAGATCACGCAATTACAAGTGAGGTGTTTCAAATGATTTCAAATGAAATACACCTGTCTGTGAGATGTTGGTTAGTGCATTTCCAAATAAGAACTTAATCATGAATAACCAAAGAAAAGGTTCATCAAAAGCACCAATCGTGGGGAGGATATACGATTTCAAAGACTTTGAATATCCCCCTGGAACACTGTTAAATCCATCATAAAGAAATTGAAAGAATATCGCACAACTGAATTTGCCTAGTACAAGCCATCCTCCAAAACTGAGCATCCATGTGAGAAGGGAACTTGTTAGGGGGGCCCCCAAGAGGCCTATGGTACCTCTGAGTTATACTCTTCCATGGCAGAGATTGGAGAAACTGTCCATGGGACAACAATAGCCTGAGTGTTTAAAAAAAGAAAGAAAAGTGCTTTATGGGAAGGTGGCAAAAATACAGCCATTGTTGAAAAACACTCACATTAAATCTCACCTAGAATTTTCCAGAAGGCATGTGGGAGACTCTCAAACCAAGTGAAGGGAGATTCTATGGTCTGATGAGACCAAGATAGCATTTAACGTTGACGCCAAAACGTTATGTTTGGCGCAAGCCTAATACTGCGGATAATCCCAAGAACACTTCTTAACATGAAACATGGTGGCGGGAGCCTAGTGCTATGGGGATGCATCTCTGTCTCAGGGACTGGAAAACGTGTCAAAATGGAGGGAAAAATGGATGATGCAAGATATAGAAAAATCTTGGAGGAAAACCTGCTGCAGTCTGCAAGAGATCAGGGACTTGGGAGAAGATCTACATTCCAGCAGGACAATGACCCAAAAGCATACAGCAAAAGCCACATTGGAGTGGTTTAAAAACAAAAAAATGTCCTGGAGTGGCCCAGTCAAAGCCCAGACCTCAATCCCATTGAGAATCTGTGGAAAGATTTGAAAATTGCTGTTCCCCAATGGTTCCCATCCAACCTGATGGAGCCCAAGCAGTTTTGTAAAGAAGAATGGGCACAAATTGTCCAGCTGTGTGAAGCGGAGTAGATATTTACCCAAATAGACTCAACTATGGTTAAGGTCAATTGCAGCAAAAGGTGCTTCTACCAAAGAAACATCGAACAAAAAGTTCAGAAATTTGTGTTTGGTAGATTATTTTTCTGTTGCAACAATGCTTCATTCATTCATGCTTCATTTTATACTGTAGGAAAGCCTGTTTATTTCCCTTTTAAATGGTGCCCCATTTGTAAGGAACATGCATGGGATGAGCAGCACAGCTGAGTATGTGGGTTGCGCCCATGAAAAATTCGCCAAATCTTCTCTGCCAATGCCAAACAGCTTATTCTGCTGTTGCTATTGACTCTTGAATTAAGTCCAGGCAGGGTGAATACTTATGAAACCAATTGTCTGTTTTGTCATTTGTAATTAAGAAAATAATTTACAGTTGCTTTTTTATTTGACCTTCTAGAGTATTTTGTGTTGATCACTGACAATAAATCCCAATTAAATCCATTTTGATTTGAGGAAGTAAGAAAATGTGAAAAATGCCAATAGGTGGACACTCGGTGGCAGTAATTTGAGCCAGAAAATGCCTAGGAGAAGTTGAGATACATATTTGTGTAGATCTCACGTTCATGTTGTGAGAATGCTGTGAGATCATTGTGCATCGAGGCCCAGATTCAGCACAGGGATTTTATCCCCCTTCACGGCAGCCCTTCCCTCCTTCAGTTTGTGGCTCCGATGTGGTGGAAGGAAGTTCAACTGCACACGGCAGCTTATTGAGCAAGTGTGTCAGTGAGGCTGAGGTGATGCGCATGAACAGAGGGCTTTTAGGTTGCTGCTGCCTTTACGTACCTGACCCGTGCTGCCATCGGTCAGCGAGCCGTGCCGAAGAAACAGAATGGACGGTGTGGTTTACATGATCTGAATTTCAAAAATGCATAGATCCCAGCAGTACTAAACAGCAAGTGTTGAGTAAATGCACATGAATCGCAGCGGCACTAAACACCCAGTGTTGAGTAAAAGCATCTGGACCACAGTTGTACAAAAAATTTTGCTTTGAGTAGAGCAACATATATTGTCATTTTTTAACAAATTGCACATGCCTAAATGCTTCTTTTTCCAAGTAATTTTGTCTGTCTTTGTCAGATTAGTTGAGACATGTTTTCCATGCAAGTAATACCAGGCCCACATTTTTCCACTACTTTGAAACTATGAACTTTTCTGCCCACCGTTTCTAACTCGCCACCAATGGCTTGGCCTTTAGCTGTAAGCTGGCCTGCTGTTATCAAGAGAGGGAGACACCTCCCCAAAAACACCCTGGGTCCCAACAGGCACAAGAACACAAACACCCAAAATAAAGCCCTCAATCGTAACCATGTTTTGAAGGAGCAGTGTGAGCTTAGGCTCCTGGGGCTGGTCTTGGTCTGTACAGTACTCAGATGGGAGACCTCCTGGGGAAGCTGCTGCTGGAAGTGGTATTGGTGGTCCAGTAGGGGGTACTCTTACCTCTGGACCAAAGAAAATGCAATACCCCAGCACAATGGCATGTAGAAGATGCCATCCTTCAGATGAAACTTTTAAACCAAGGTTCTGACTCACTGGTCATTAAAGATCCCGTGGCACTTTTCAAAAGAGTAGGGGTGTAGACCTTGGTATCCTTGTAAAAATTCCCACAGAAAACCATTACATCTGGCCCAACCAGTCATTACCCTCAATGTCATACACAATTACTTGCATTCCCCATTCTCGTGGAAATGAGGATTGCGTTCAGTTGACCTACCCGATTAGAGAAAGAGAAATAAATGAAATGGGCCTATGTCTGGGTCAACGGTGCATCCAATGTAGAACAGATGTTCACATCTCTTTTACCATCTGGATGCGTGTCCTTCTTTCTGTTTTACCACATAGCTTGGGCACTTAGTACTGAGTCATTGAGACGCATGCTATAGTGCACTGAGTCATTGAGACGCATGCTATAATGCATTGAGTCATTGAGACGCATGCTATAGTGCACTGAGTCATTGAGACGCATGCTATAATGCACTGAGTCATTGAGACGCATGCTAAAATTCACTGAGTCATTGAGACGCATGCTATAGTGCACTGAGTCATTGAGACGCATGCTATAATTTATCGAGTCACTGAGAGGCAGGCTGTAATCTACTGAGTCATTCTGGCAATTAAAATTTGACTAAAACTATTTGTTTTCTATGCTACAACAAAGGGCAAATTGCTCAGGTTTCCCGTGTAAGACACGGCTGTTGGTTAACATAATTTTGTTCATGAACTGTGTTTTTTGCAGCTTAACTTTAATTGAATATGAATATTACTTTGTTTACACTCTATTAATCAGCGCCATGATATGAACTACACAAACAGGAACATTGTAAAACAATCCAAGGCTGTGCTCATACAACCTTGAATTGGCTTTAATTTCATTATGCACCAGGCATGCATTCTGCTGAGTGCGAATACACACTGGGTTATACAATTCATTATTAATGGGTCTAATTTCAGGGAACGTAATAAAGAAGAGGTTAGATCTCGAAGCAAACAATACATTATTTACTGTTTTCTCAGATGCCCATGACATACAGTATGATTATGAACACTTAGCACACTGGCTTTATCAAGGGTAAGCTTCTAATGACACTTGTTGTCCTGGGCATGTTGTAGACGCAGACCGCATTGAGAGAGTCCCGAGCAGCGCTTTGATCCTCTGGAGTGGAGTTATCTCCGTTGTCTTGAAGAGTTTTGGTTTTGACCTTGTTACGTTTCGTATTTGGGTAACGGGTCATGGCACCAAGTTTTAATGAATGAAAATCTTACACATCATGATCTGTTTGGATTTAACATAGTGAAGAATACAGTTTACAACTAACCAAATATGTAATCTATTTGAACATAATAGGCCCCTCCTTTTATTCATATGATTCATAGTCTCTATTATACTCGAACTGCTTGTGCCGGTTGCTTGTGTGAGGTTGTTTGTCGTCCTCACAATTCTCTTTAGAAAGACTTGATGGTTTATATAAACCTGGCTGATTTTGTCGTGCTGCTGGAACCCCTCATGTAGGCTGTTATTAAATAAACATATTTGTGTTCAGAGCTCTGCTCTTCGTACGTCTTTGTAAGGAAATGCCATCCTGCTTCATCTTTCTGATGTTCCCATCTCAGTTCTGCATGCATTGACATTATTTATTACAATTCTGCTCTTTCTCTGGAAATAAAATCAATTGGTCAAATTCCTTTTTAATGCCTCTTGATACATCTGCTTGCCACACTCTCCTTTCACTCTCCCAATTTTTCACATTTATATGGAATGTGCGATCCGAGAATTTGCTTTGCTATTTTACAGCATCCTAAATTGTATTTTTCAGAAACCCTTATTGGCATGCCATTCACAATCATAGGAGTTATGGTTCAGTGACCGTGACACACTTTTATTTGAGGGTTGGCTTTGAGCCTTCCAACATGTTTTGTTTTCTCCTTATCTGGGGATTGACACAACTCTTGGATTGTGAAGCTGCCTTGGCCTTGTTTTGGTTTCTTTTTGATTTCATACTTCTGTACGCTGTACAGAAACCTCTGTCCGACCTTATCCCTTTGGTATATATGATCATTACTGGGGATCTAAGGGAAGGGTCCTAACAAGGTATCTTCGTGTTCGATAGAAGAAGCCCTAGTAAAATGAATAAGGATTTAAGCTCCACCATTCTCTGGTGTGAAAAAAGGACATCTGTCTCTGTATGCAGGACTGCCAGACCGCAGTAGGGAGCCTAGATGTTGTCCTGGGCCAGCATTGCAGCCCAATAAAGGCTGCAACTACAACCATAGAATTTAACTGGGATTTTACTATAGCCCGTCTACGTAAATTACAATCATTTATTTGTTTGTCACTTTTCATACACTTTCAGCCCAAAGTGCTTTGCTGTAAAGTGAAATTAAAATTAAAAACGAAAGTGAAATTAAAATATAATGTACAAAAGGGTCAGAATAATAGCAGTTAAAAGCAGAAAAATATCATTAAAATAAGAAGAAAATAGAGAACACATGTGCCATCAGTATCTAGGTGCTCAACACCATTATGCTATAGATTGTCATTAATAATATTCACCAAAAGAGATGGAAGTGAACTATTTAGTCCTTACATCTTACAATAAGAGCACTTCTTCTGTGGGAAAGATTGGGGGGCATCCAGGAGTCAGAGAATATTTCCATATCTTTACAATCTTTTTGTTTTTGTTTATTAAGAAAGAGGTTACAATCTGCTGCTATATGTGCTATAAGTTTAAATGTCGCTTTGTATTCTTTAAAAAGGTGTTTCAGTTGTTTAAGAGAAGGACAATGTTTAATGAACGATAACTGTTTATGGAGTGCCCTGTTCTAGGTGAATTTCAGTTGTTTAAGAGAAGGACAATGTTTCATGAGCGATAACTGTTTATGGAGTGCCCTGTTCTAGGTGAATTAGGCCATGTTATGCTGCTGCCTTAAAGGCCTCTCTCTGTGGTCAAAGTGCCTTCAAAGTGCTGCGTGTTATGGTGAAGCTGTTGGACTAAAACAGCCTGCTCCTAATACTTTCCCGCTGACCTAGTTGCGTAGCACTTTACCCCTTGAAGAATGATTAAATAGCGAATGTACGTTTCCCCGCGAGAGCCCAGAAACAGCCCAGCTGCTGGCGAGGAGTCGTACCCACTATTGCGTGCAGGCTAATTCACGTGTCATTAAAAGTGGTGTAAATAGACTATTAAAACATTAGCTACGTCATGACAATGAGCATTAGTGTCTGGTGCGATTTACACATTAATATTTTTTGTAAGGTCATTCAGACATCAAACATGAATGATATCATCGTTCACTTTGTATCAAATGTTTAGTAGGTCTACACACTAACAAATAAACCATTTTACATTGCATGGGGTGTTTGAGAGCACGTGGGTTTTCTTCAGTTTGCACCGTGCACCCATTCGATTTACATAATGACGTACAATGATTGGATTAACCCTGTTGATAGACCTTTTTTTTTTTTACTGTGCAGTAGAAATACCCGAACTCTCTGTTGCGACGTTAGTGTGTGAATCCTCATACATATCGTCGGCCATCACAATTGCATGCGATTGCGTGTGAGCCATGCAACTATCTGTGACGCTGCATAAACTAACAAAGTGAAGGTGCACAAACGGTTAAGCCGTGACTGCAGTACACTGGGAGCCCCGCCTCCCGTCTAAGCACCTGGTGTAATAGCGACAGCTGCATCAACAGTAACAAGGATTTTGGTGGGAATTTGGGGGAAATGCAGGGGGGTGAAAGGAGAACGTGACAACTGCTGGATCCTTGTCTCCTGTGTCCTCGGGGAGGCCCGCGCACCTGTCCCCTTCCGTCGCGTGGCCACAGCGCAGGGGAATCAGACACGCGCAGAGACGCGCTCGAGACCACAGCGTCGTGCACGGATTACAAGGAACATGACTTCCTCTTACAATCTGGATTTTCTTCCCGATATGATGGTAGAAAATAATTTACTCGCTTCCAGCGACATACTGTGAGTACTTTGTCTTTGTCTTGCCCTATACTTTCCCCCCTCTGAATGTCGTTGAATTTTCTGCGGCGAAAGCGGCCGTTTGAAAAATATGGGGCTTTGTTGGTTGTTTTGTGACTGGCAATGGAGCACACAGGGGTTCGTCGTAAACCTACACGGTTCAGGGCGGCGCGATATTAAAGGGGGGTAAACTTGCTGGTTAAATACGAAGAAAGCCACGAAGCAGAAATGCAATAAAAGAATTTAGGCGTAAACGAAGTTGTTACGTAAACCAAGCCAAGCCCGGTGATAATAAATTAAAGATGAACGGTCTAATAATAGCGAAGTAAACACATGCATGCGCCATATGGAGTTTGTGCTGTTCTAATACGAAGAGGGACTGGCCCGTGATCAAACTCGCACAGTATGCAGTATCATGCTGTTTTCTAGAGCCCCATTTTTTTTTTTGCCTGCTTGTGTTTTCGCTAAATGGGGCAAGATATTGTTTGATGCGCGGTAACCGCCTCGTGGTTCGTTGGGGCCAGGGTGAAGGGAATCTGCCGGCGGGGGTCTTCAATGTCGGACGAAAAGGCTTCGCTGCTATCACGTTGCTGTTGCCCGAGAAGCCATTCTTTGCTGAAAAAATAGCACATTTGACCTGGATACGATTTCTAAGTTAACGAAACGTATTGATTTTGCGGCTCCCACATGCATTTCTGGTCGAATCGAAGCTGTGCGTGTACAATATGTTATCACGCATGTGCAAGCGGGAATGATGATGCATTTGCACTTGCCTGATTTACGCCATGGTACACACACACCAACGAGTTGGTTCAAACATGCAGAAACCGAGGCGCATGCTGCAAACGGAGTGGTTTTATGTAGAACCTACTCGCATTTCTTTGTGCTTCATCTTTGGAATGTTCAGCAACTACCCATCCCCTCCCCCATTTTAAGGCTACGTGTTAACGTGATATGCTATCTCTACCCATGCATCGGTGTATTGACGTTAATCGAGTTTAAAATTCCGGGAACAGTTACAAAGAGGGTATTTGATGCTGATCTAAATAACAGTTGTTGTTTTATCGCCCCATTTGACTCGGATTGCAGTAGCTTGCGGGCGGTGACGAATTGCATGCCACTGTTGCAAACTTGTCCCGAGGGACATTTAGAGCAACCAAGTGACATTTACTTTGACGTCGCTTTTTAATATATCCATTTTTCTTGAACGAATAATTATTTTTTTAAAGAAACTTGCGTGCAGTTTGAATATTGATCGTTCTGAGGGGACTACTTCCTGATCCGAGTAGTGGACAATACAGCTCTGTCCAAACATAGCCAGGAGCTTAATCTCCCAAAATATTTCTGAAGGTCTTCTAAAGTCATTTGATTCCAACACACATCCTCAATCTACCATTAGCTCCCATGAATTTATCCTCTGGAATTTACCCCAGGCAATCAAAAAGATTCCGGACATTTGTGGTAAAATCCCACACAATGCCCTGTACCGTACTAGCGCCCTGCACCTCTCACCCTTACTTCCTACAGCTGTCTGTGAATACGTGTTTTATCGGTCAGCTCCTGTGTCTCTCGGGTCCTTGTGCAGCAATCTGCAACTTTAACACTGTAGAGTATGCATTATGCCCCAAATATTTACCAGACTGTTCGTAGCGGGGATGTTGGCAGTCACCATGAAAGCTCTCCAACCGTTTGTTTACTCACGTTTTCATACTCGTGAAACATACAGGTTACAGTGGGTGTGGTGTCATCTAGAAACGCCGAGACCTTTAAAAATGACCCTCCTGCTTGAACTTAATGTTATGTCCACCATTGTTGTTCTTACGTTGTCCACCGATCTAATTCACGGTATTGCGAAGTGAATGGCACCCCCTGTGCTTTTTTGCACATTTCCCCCTGTGTTTATGATTGTGTTTGTGTCCAAGTAAGCGATATCGAAAAGGGAGCAAAGCAAGAAATGTTATTAATTTAGCATCCTCTGATCAGCCGTGAGTTGAAATTCCGACAGTTTTAGCCAAAAAATGACTATTAGCCATCGGACCATAAAACTAATAACATTAGTTAGTGATAGTTACTACCCATCATCAGCTAGCTAGCTAACTGGATCCAACTTTGATGAGGTTAGGAAGCTAATTGTTAGCTAGCAAGAAGCCATTTATTTTGTTGCTCATTTGTTAGGTGACTTTAGGCAACCTAGCTATACCCCCACTAATGATAGTGTCTTTCCAAAACAAGATCCTTGCTAAACTGAACATCACAACATAATTTGTATATGAAATGTTCCCTGTCCCAATGACAATTCTAGCTAATATTACTCTAGATGCAATACATTTTTTCAATAGCTCCCTAGCCCTATTACGTTTTTTTTTAAAGATATGCATAAGGGGCATGTTTAAACAGATTTCCTTTGTTATTAATTAGAGAGAAAAAAAAAATTGGCCGGCAATCGGCAGTCAGTATTGGCCATAAAAATCCAGATTGTTGCACCCCTACTTTTAATGGTAGTAGCATATCCTCAATTAGGAGTAACACAATGCTGAGGTAAGCATATAGCTGAGAATCATAGTAGATACAACATATTTGTAGAGTACACTTAAAAATATTTGTATATTATTTTCCCATATCAAAGTGCTGTTGTGTTAGGCCTGGGGTAATGGTGGCACTGTAGCAACTGCCATGCATCTCCACTCCTTCAGGATTCTGGAAAGGTTGCTCTTCGGAGGTAGATGTGATCATTCAGATTGTGAGTCCAGAGGATCGAGTGTGTGCTAGGGGATGTTTGGCATTAAAGCACATCCTCTGAAAATATCAACTTTATCCTATAGGTAACGTTACTGGCATTAAATACATACTGTAGATATTGCTCTTTGCCCCATCCCTCCGTGTTCTTCATCCCTCCCTCTTATCCACAACCCTCTCTCTCTCTCACTCTCTCTCACACTCTCTGTTTCTCTCTTTCTTTCTGCATTATTTTCTTTGCATTGTTATCCTGTTTGCATTTAAAAATGCCATTCCATTCCTGGTGGTGTTTCCATTCCTTTCTGTTTAGGCTGCACTCCATTGTGTTATGTTGTATAATCATTTTTCACTTGCCATCTTTCCTTTGTCTTCACATTGTTTCAGCCCTCTGTTCATGCACACCGAGTGGTTTACACCATTCCAATCCTGCCCTACAAGAGTGCTTGTTACTGCATGTGAAATGTGATGAAATTTGTGAGTACTCGAATCACCTGAGGCTCTCGTTCTCCCTCCTCTCAGTGAAATTACGCCGTTTGGGAAAAGGAGTGGATTATTTCCTGCAAAGCCCACCTGCCTGCTTCCGTACCTCCGGGTTCGACAGAGCTAGCGCTTTCTGCAGGGCTCCGCTAATATTTTCACATTCTATCTATTTCTCCGTATCCGCAGAGGGGCGAGCTGTGTTGCCTCTGGTCTCTGCGGACATGCGTACAGTACACAGCAGTGCTCGGTTACACATGCAGCAGAAACGACACTCTCTCCCCCATTGTCATACGAAGTGTCAGTTTCTTACGTATTCAATGGGGCATAATGGAAGAAGTCCGTGTTAATGCATAGCCTACATTTCAGACAGAGCAGGTACTGTGCAGATCCACTCATCTTTATATTGTCTCATGTGCCAGTCTATTCATCGGTGTCCACTGTCAGTCCATCCCCATGAGCTAAATGTCTGTGAACCGCTGTGAAAATGTGCGTTTTAAAGTAGCTTTGGACAGCTGTTTCCTCCCAACTCCAAACATCAGCTGTGAGAGTTCCACACCTGTTAGAGATATCGTCATGGAGAGGGGACTGGCTTTGGCAAACAACCGAAGACATTCGCGTAGATTTGGCCATGTCATAATTTGGCAGTGACCCAGATGGGTGTCTGTGCTGTACGGCCAGATTATGGGTCAAAGTCTTATTGCTGCTGCTGTTGTTGTTGTCTGGCAGCAAGGGCTGTTTACCTGCTCCTGTTAAAGTTGAGCTGTGGAAATGCACTGCAGAATGTGTTGCATTAATAGTTCTACGAGTTGCCTTGGATAATTTCAGTGGGTGTGTGTGCCTCAAAAAGAGGAGAGCAACCATGTATGCTAACAAATGTATATTTACTGGTTTTAGTTTACGCACGCTCGTTAGGTTAGAACTAGCAGTGTAAAACACGATTTGCGACTAAAAATGTTTGCAGTGTGATCTTTTGAAAATTTGTTACAAAGGATCAAAGGATCTAACACGAACATAATGTCCCTGGACAAACAGGACAGAGATCGGATTTCAACATGCCTACGGCTCCGGCTTCAGGCTAAAATGTGCACGTTTACCCCGGTCAGTAATCACAAGCATACATGCCTACATTAGCCATCAAGCTGTAACAAATCATAGGTAGCATAGTTTCCAAACTAGCTAACTAACTAGTTTCAAATGTGTAGCAAGCCAGTAATGAAAGGCTAATTTAGCTAGCCAGATTAGTTGCAGATTGCTGAATACTGCTGCCAAAATTCGCTACAATATATCATATAAAATGTTACTTCTGTAGGCTATGCTTGACGCTTATAGCTTGTAGTAGGGTCTCATTGTACCTTCTGTAGCTGGCTAGACTGACTGTTTCTGGCTAAAGAGTGATCATATAGCTAGATACCTACTAGTAGGCTACAGTTTACTGTTTAAAAAAGCCAAGCCCCAAGTTGTTGCACAAGCAACGCAATTCGCTTCAACCTTGCGCTAAAATACATCCTCATTCTTTCAAGCGACTGGCAACAGTGTACACCAGTGGTGTGCTGTGAAAGCTGTCCAGTTTTGCTGGGAAACGTATATATTTTCAGTTACCGCTGTAAGAAAATGGCAATTAACAAAATTAATATAATAGGCTATATCTAAATAATCAATAGCTACCCATATAAAACTAGCAAGATTGCTTTAATGCCCATTTTAAAATGAGAAATATGATGTAGGCTACAATTCCTCAGTTTACTAGAAGGGTGAACTCATAATATTGTGTCAAAAACAAACAAAACAAAAAAAGATCAACCATATAACAACTTGACAACATCATTTTGCGGTGTTCTTCTGAAACAAGATGAGCCTGGAAAACGCGTAGCTGGTACAGCTAGCTATAATATACTTTCAGCAGAATAATCCTAGGTCAATGTTCATACTTCCTTTTTTTTTTACATGCGATTAGTCATTATTTATATTGCGCAGCACCACTGCAAAAGTTTGGTGCGACCAAATCGTGTACTGGTGCCAGTAACTGAAAAAGTTAGTGGCACTGGAAAATGTTAGTCTGGAGCCCTGCCTTGTGATTACAAAGCAAAATGCCTATGGCTATATCTCACAAGCAAAGCATGCAATGCGTTTCCCCTTCTTGGAAGTTTGTGTGTCCTACGTTTTTACATTACATTGCAATCATTTAGCAGATTCTTATATCCAAAGCGACTTACAGAAAGTGCATTCAGCTTGAGTGGATAAACAACCACTTGATGTTACAATCTTCCAAGTACACCATTCCTCAAGTAAGCAGCATAAACAACACAAGTGCAAAAGGAAATGATGAACAATGAGTGCAACAAGAATGTATTTATTGTTCTAAATGTAGGGACGGGTGGGTTAAGGTCCAAAGTGCAGTCTAATGTGGGGCTGTGGCCTGGCCTCGTTGGGGAGTTCATTCCACCATAGAGGCGCTTTGTATGAAGAGAAGTGAGTTGTCATTGATGTGTGTAACTGAAATCATTCCCCTGGCCTCACTTCTCTGGTGCGTTTCCCAGACTATGTGACAGCGGTCTGTAACAGACCAGAAAGGCAGTTGCCCTGACGATTTCAGAGAAGGGAGGAGGAGGAGGAGAGAGATGCTGGGGGCGCTCATCCCGTTTCCCTGACTACAGAAAGCTTGTGCGAACATTTAATATTAAACATTAATAAATAAAAAGCTAGACCAGCCTCCAAGCCGTGAGTTCTTTATAAGGAAAAACCCTGAAGGCCAGACAGTCTGTAAACATGGCGATGGTGATAA
Organism: Aldrovandia affinis; assembly: GCA_029706075.1. NCBI lineage: Eukaryota > Metazoa > Chordata > Actinopteri > Notacanthiformes > Halosauridae > Aldrovandia > Aldrovandia affinis. Next base: position 3,255,505 of record JAINUG010000023.1, read on the forward strand.
ATTGAAGGACGAGTTTGGAGCGGTCAGGGCACTCTTAACGTCGCATGTGGTCTCTGCCTGAACATGAACGCGGCGTTTCGATTCACGCAGGATGGGACGGGTTTTCATTATGGCAAAGAGGCCGAGGCAGTGAACTGTATGATGCAGCTCTCTCTGACCCCCGCTTACACCGAGAGAGTCATTCTCTGTGTGTTGGTTGTCGTACTAACTTACTATTAGTGTGGTTTTTCAGCACGCATGGCCGAAAAGTATCTACACATGGAGTATTGAAAAATATGATATGCTAAGGCGCCCTGTATGTCGTACTAAATGTGCCGAATAATGACCCATGAAAACGCTACACACTCTTCAGTTACAAGTTTTGCAGCAGAGTTGATGACATAGGACATAGTATGCAGTATGTAAAACTGTGGTATACTGCAAACACTAACTTTGTAGTACATATGTACCATGTAATTTTCTCCCTCCCTCCCTCTCCACCACAGATGTGTGGTTAGCATTCTGGCGCAAAATGGCTGTCGTGGATCACCCTGGTGGGTATCACACATTGGTGGTGGTTGAGAAAGGTGATGTGTACCTTCAACCTTGTAATAGTAGTGAACAAACATGTGAATTGAGAGAGCGGTTTAGTGTATTACTGGAAGTACAGAGATTGTGTAGGGGGAAGTTGCTGGAATGGTAGGTTGATAAACTCCACTGTCAGCATGTTCGAGCTGATTTGCATTGTGAAATGTATATACGCACGCACACACTTTGTGAGCTGGCACTCTTTGTGAGCTGAAAGTGGCCTCTATTAGGTCCATGGTATCATGATTCTAAATAATTCCATCTATAGCGCTAGCCCATGGTGAAGTCAGGCACCCTAAGCTCAGATTTGAATCCTGGCTGTGCTAGTGCCGACACTGCATGAGGCATAAATGTTCTTGCCGTGACCCAGGGAGGAAGCGTTCTGGTGGGCAGGGCCCACCCCACCTCAGAGTGATAGAATGACTCCCTTGGTTGGTCGGTGTCTGAGGAAGAAGCACTGAGCAGCTCAGCTGGTAGGCTGCAGAGTGAAAGGTTATGGCTGGCTACACGTGTTATGGGCTAATCTGCATGCTTCAGAATTAACTGAGCAATTCTTTGAATCGATGGGATGTGCTTAGAGACAGGCATTCCAAATAGGGAGAAAAGGAGATTAAAAAAAAGGCTGTTTTCACACGGATGAGAGGTTTGTTCCAGATCCCTTCTTGCATAACATTATAATTTAGCTTAAACACCCTTTTCGAGAGCAACTTGCCAAGCATAGCACAACGTATTTGTCCAGTGGTAAAGGGCTAGGATCACGGTGCCAGCTGAACGTTTCCCTAATGGGGAACCCCTGGTGTGCTTGTGGTTGACTGGATCCTCTGACTGAAGGGTTCGTTTGGGAAACCAGTGGAATATTCTGCGCAGACTAAAAGCAGCAGATTTCTCGTGTGTGCTATCGGCCCTATGTTTCGCAGAGTTGACCTCTGGTGTTCACATAAGAAAATATTCACGTTTTCTGGTTCAGACTTCAGCTCTCATTAATGTCATATTTCTAAAAATTTGTTTCAGATTTTTTTTTCTCCCAATTTGGTAGCCAATTGCACCCTCTATTTATTTCAATTAACCCTCCCCACACGGGTCCGTCGCTCGTCTACTCGAGGCAAGCCAATTCTCCGTGGGCAGCGACCTCCGCTTTTCCTCCGAAACGGAACTCGCCCACCCACCCACGTTCGGGATACTCCCTTTCCGTGCTTCTTGGCGGACCCAAGCCGGCTCACCCTCCCCCCTCCCCCTGGGGCGGACAGCCAAATGCTGCCCCCGCTCGGGCTGATGACCAGGGCCAGTCTGATAAAGACGCGGGTTTCAAACCGCGTCCCTGACAGGCAGCGCAGACCACCTCGGACCAGCCAAAGTGTGGTGCGTTAGACCGCTACGCTCTCCGCCGCCTTACGCTATCCGCCGCCTTATTAATGTCATATTGCCACTTAATTTAGCACAGGTGAGCCGGCATGAGTTCGTCGAGGAGCAGGAAGGGCATCCGTGGTCAGGTTCGGTCTTGGAGGAGGCGGATCTACCGGCCCAGGAAAAATAGTCTCGTTACCCGGAGGACGGGTCTAAAAATAAGAAACTATAAATAAATAAAAATATATAAATGTAAGTATGGACAAAATGGCGTTTGGAAGCATTGGAATTGCTAACAGAATGCAGTTTTTGTAGCCAGTTGCTAAAGTACCAAGACTAATACATTTCCCATGCAGAGCTGGCTATTGCTGTACACTAGCGCAGTGTAGTTTGAAATGTGTGTCAGCAAGGGGCCGTAAAGGGGGAGGGGTGACGGATACATCAGGAATGCCTCTCATGGGGGCGTACCAAGTATATATCTTTATATGGCACCCCAATATACTCCGATATTGAGGAAATGCATGCGTTTAATGTATGGGATGACCGTAGACTATACCTGACCTTTGACTGTTTTTCAAAAGAGAGCTTCCCTGTAAATTGTGCATTTTCAAACGTAGCTTCACAGGTGTTGCACAGGAAAGACGTAGCCGACAGTTTGGGGGAGTGTGGCCCACCTGTATTCGCCGGGGGTGCTTTTAAAGCAGTGGAATAAGTGGGCTCTTCAGTATGAAGGTCAGTCCAAGTCCAGTAAAAGTGACGTAATTGGCATGTGATTAGCTGTGCTTTTTAATCTCTTTCCGTGGGACAGCTTCTGTAAATGACATGCTTTTAAAGGTTTTTCTACAGAAGAGTGCCTGGGAAAGCCTGTCATTTGGCAGGAAGGCCTCCGTACTCCTCCGTAGAGCAGCCGAAGGCCGTAAGTGCAGAAACCGCTGTCGCCGACCGCAGACAGACGTGCTCCCAGATAGGTCACGTGGTTAGCCTCCGAGCCAGACCAGGTGTTACGTTTGGCATAGCCGTTGCTCTTTTGATTTATTTATGTATTTATTTGTCATTGGAACCAATTGTAAGCATAAAGCATGAACACAAGCCCCTTCATCATTGATGCAACAAACCGACAAGTTCAAAGGAACAATTCCAGACTTTTAAGTTATGGCGGAGAGTCTGGGTGCCAGGCTAGGTCATATGTACTATGTTTATTCATTTTTTTTCTTCATCAAGAAAATTGATTGCTTGAAACTATAGATTAGCTTTTATCTGTTGTTTTAACATGGGAATGCTTTTTTGTCTCTTTGCTATCCAACAGATAATTTATTTTTTTAAACGCGTTAAAACTAATACAAAACAATGCTATGATTTGGGAGTTGAACATTCGCCAGGCTGATATCTCAAATCTACACTACCCCTTTCATTGTGAGCATTCAAAAGGACAGCATTAAGCATTGTGGATTGAGCTGGAAGTGGTTCATTAACGCGCAGCTTGTTTGAGTGTGCGAGGTAGAGGTCGGACCTCTTTGGCCCGGCTGCTCTCGGCCGCCGTGCTGCGTGCAAGGTTTCGGGCGCGGCCGTTGTTTCGCCGAGTAATTAACGGCAAAGCAAAACGCCCGTCGCCTCCTAACCCTTCAAAAACAGCTCCCCCTGGAGAGCAGAGCAGGCCTTGCTTTCCGCATGGGAAGTTAATGCTCTCTGTCTGTCTGCTTAATTTCATTTTCACTTCACTGATGTTGTTTTTGTTCTAAGTGAGCCATACTGCAGGGAATCCTGCTCTGGTGAGTTTGCATAAGTGCGTATGACTGGTTTGCTCGCGTGCATTGTATGAATGCCTGTGCGTGTGCATGCGTGCGTGCGCGTGAACTTGTATGAATGCCTTTGTGTGTTGTGCGCTTGCGTGCGAGTGTGCATGCCCGTCCATTACCCAGCCACTGCTGTTAAAACCCTGTCTGCTCCAAACCACAAGCGGATGACACACCGCGCATTGCAATGAACTGTGACACTGTCTCTAATGTGTGACCCTTCATGCCTTCATTCGCCATTTACCTTCCTTTCGCTTTCAGCAACTCACTGAAGTCACTGCTGTTCTTATTTAGTAACACAGTGTTACCACAGTACAAGAACTCCTGAAATAAAGCCAGTGTCGTGTAATTGGCTGACAATGACCAGCTGACTATTTCTTAGGGTTAAAAAAAAAACGAAGTAGCTCCTAACACACACAAGTTTAGTGTATTACATTTTCAATCAAAATATATCCACGTAAAATGTTTGAATCATTGAAGTGTATATTTTCTGCCAAGTAATATCTTTAAGACTAGAAAATTGAGCTCCATTAAACCAGAGGGGGAAAAATTACATTGTTAGGGGCAACACTGGTCTTCCAACTTACATGACTATCAAAGTTACGGTGTGCGAGGAGGTGCCCTGTGTGGTGGGTGCTTATAGAATTAGTTATCCGCCAAAAATGCTAAGCTATAATTGTCCAAGTGTGTTTTCAGTAAACGTAAAAAGAATGATCCCAACGCCAATGTTCTCGCTGGCGATGTGGCACCAAAACAAATCACTTTGATGAATTGCCCCAGAACTTTTAATCTACAGCTTTTCCATCTAATGTTTCACACAAAATAGACACTTTGTCCTCTTTTCCTCTTTCTTTCTCACCCTTGGGGGTAGGAAAGGTGGGGGGGGGAGCAACTTGTCTGTGCAGCTTTATTAGTGACGTGACGCTTACCTGAAAATTGTCCAGGTGGTTTCCATGGTTACCACAAGAGCTAGTGAACTCATTCAGCACTGCACTGTATTTTAATTGAAATGATAAATATTGAATGATCTCTTAGAAAAGGCATACACTGTCTCTTCTATTTGAGTAATTCCATGCCAGCTCAACAAGGGTTGTTGCCCAACCCTCTCAGATTTAGCAAGAAAAATTGACTGATTTTACTGGTGATCTGAGTTCTAAAATGGTTTCAAATTTCCCCCTTGACTTGTGACCGGGCAAAAGTCAATCTGAAGTGCGAAAGCGACAATGAGCTGAAAAACCATCCTAAAATAAGGTCCCATGGTAAAATCGTATGTGATCCCCCTAAACATTTTTTGGGAAGTTGCCAGGCAAGGGTGAAGTTGATTTCCCCTCTTCCCCCAACTTCAGCACAACCCCACACCCTGTAGGGGTGGAGTCTCTAAAATGTTTCTGTTGCAGTAAGAACCTTGGGTACAAGGCTTCCAATTTGTCGATCTCTTCTGGTTTCTTGTTTTTACACGTCCCCTCTGGAAATGTGAAGTTGAGGCTACGGCTAAGTAACATGTGGGGAGCAATTAAGTCACACAAAGATATTTTGGATTGGTCCCGTGAGAGATGAGGCCAAGAAACCAACTAAAATATCTTAATGTCTGTGGATTGTGGGCTTTTGGCAAATCGCTGTTGAAATGTTGAAATATGTCATGCATTCTGGTATTGCTTATTTTCTCTTCGGTAAGGTTGAACTGCCACACATTTCTTATTGTACTGCCGTTTGTCTTCCAGTTTGTTATTATCTAGGGTTCGAGTTTGCATTAAAAGTGAAACGGTGTGCTTTCCATGCCCCACCAATGGGGCACGGGGGTTGTGATCTTGACAACGCGTGTGGAATATTGACTTTTGGCGTATATCTGATTCGGTGTGTTAGCTTGTGTCTGCGTATGATTCTGTGTGCGTGTGTCTGTGCACACAGGCACACGCGCACAATGTGAGTATGTGCACACACTCGAATGGTGTGAGTTTGTGTGTGTAAAACGGGCCTCGCCGTGTTGTTTTTCTCTCTTGAGAAGTTGTCTCTGGAAGCTGGGATTGATCCGATCCCCGGTTGCCATGCCAACGGCCTCAGATGTGCTTGGCTTTGAGAGCCGACTACAGTGGATTTGGAACAGAACCGTACAGGAATAGAGAACAAGGGGAACCTCAAGCGCTGCTGAAATAAGGAGTCCAGCCCATGTCCCTGCTCTGAGACTGCCGTTCAGTCCCAGCTGAGGTGCTGTGTGCAGGCGAGGCCTCATTTATAATGATGGCTGCTGTTATTATTTATTCTCTTGATCTCAAAGTGCTTTACGGTAAAGGGGGAACTTGCCTCAGCCACCAATATGTAGCACCTACCTTGTGTGATGCACGGCAGCCATTTTTGTGCTGATGTGGGGAGAGAGGTGGCCAATAATTGGCTAATCAAGCCAATTAAACTTATTGAGCGGAGAATTAAGCGGCCTGGTTTAAAAGGACGCGTTGGGAATTTGGGCCGGACACCAGGAAACCCCCCACCCCACTTCTTGCGATAAGTGCCTAAGAGATATTTAATGACCGCAGTGAGTCAGGAACTAAAGTGGCAGGTTCCAGGGCTTCTGACGTATTTGCATCATGAGAAATGCATGTGAGCCCTTCCCGTAATGCACCGGGGCTGCACAGGCCACGGCCTCTTCGGCCGCACACGTTGTCTAATGGTGGGTTGTTTACCCAAATAAAAGAGGCCGTTGTTCGAGGAGCAAACCCTTTTCCCTCGCCGTGAGGCTGTTCCGTTCGACCCTGGCCCATCTGTGTGTCCAAATCAAAAGAGCATCGCGTGTGGAGGAGCCAGCTTTTGCAGGAGGCCAGGCTTGTATCAAAGGGGCTCGGGTCCAGAGTCTGCGATGTTACTTCAGATGCACTCTTTCCCCTCTCGATCAGACTGAAAACACACACACAAGTTTGTTTAGCTGCGCTTGTTGAATCGCATGGTTAAGTGTGTGATGCCACGCTCGGATCAGAGTTGGATGAGAAAAATGAAAAGACTTTAACTGGCCTGGATTTAAAACGGGAAATGAGACCAGGAGTTCTCCCTGGACTATCAATCTCCCAGCTCTGTGAGAGCTCTCCCGGCTTGTTTTATTCTAAACGCGATCGATCAAACGTCGCTGTGCGCAGTAGCAGTTTACACACCGTAACATCCCTCTCTGTGCGCAGTGGTGTGACGGGTGGAGTAACCTCCTCTCCTCTCCGTGTGATGTTTTAGTGGTGAAGATGTGTGTGGGAGAGCATTGTGGCTCCCTGGGGCAGTGAGGGAAGCTCACTCCTCGCTGTTGTGCGTCCCTCCCCAGGACTGGGCCCTGCTCTTTGCACAGCGGGTTTCCCATCAGCTCCGTGTCCACTATCGGAACTCCTCGCGAAACCTACGGATTTAAAAATGGGTCTAATGGCCCCACCTGCCTTCGAGGGGCCGAGTGTGGATAACGTTTGGGCTCGAAGCCTCGCTCTCGGCTCTGCTCGCTCTCCCGGGCCTCATGGGGGAAGCAGGGTTGACGAAGGGGATTGAACAGAATCCAGAAGAGCGGCCCTATTTTATTTTTTTTTATTTTCATACCAATTTAGATTGCCGATAAAGCTGTGAGAAGTTGGACATGGATGACACGGAAAGTAAAGAAGCGGAACCAAACACGAGGCCAAATGCTGAGGCAGCTATTTGGGGCCTACTGTAGGCTGACAGCGAGAGAGAGAGAGAGAGAGAGAGAGAGAGAGAGAGAGAGAGGGAACAAGCGGGCGAGAGAGAAGGTGCGAGAGCGAGCTATGTCAAGAACAGTCCTCTAATCCTGCCCCCGCCCTCCTCCCTCACTCCGCCTCAGGCTACAGCTGTCAGAGGGCTGGCTGTGGGTTCCAGTCCCAGGCGGCTTTCTAGTGCTGTACAGTCGGGTGCTTTGCATCCCACTGCATTAACGGGCTCCGAGTCCCTGCACAGAATATGAATCATGTAATATCTGCATCCCACTGCATATGAGATTCCCAGTGTTGCGATTTGCTGCTCACACAAACAAGCAAGTGAACGCATACACTCATGCGGATACACACACACACACACGTGAAGTGAGTGCACACACGCTCATGCAGACTCACGCATACATATAGAAGCAGATACGCACACACGCACACATATGCAGATAGAAGCACACACACACAAACACACACACACATACTTGCATGCAGACACACACACACACACACACGCACGCACCCGCACCCACACAGGCTTTTGTGCTGCTTGGGGAATGGCTGTCTCGGTGTTCTCGGGTCTCAGAACAATATCCGTTTGTTTTCCGCACTTTGACCACAAGCGCGTCCCCCGCTGTCCCATCGCCCAGAGAGCCGGCCGGGCCGCCATTCCTTCCCTTTACCGCTAACCTGGCCCTGTGTCTCAGAGTGTGGTGGCAGAGTGGCTTGATCGCGGCGAGGGGTGTCGGGTCTGTAGAGGAAGCGCACGGAATAAAAAGGTCAGGGGGGCCGCGCCCTGCTCTTATCCGAGATGTCCTTGCGGTCGTTAAAGACAAACGTGGACGCCTTCGCCCTGCGCTTCGGCTCCTTTTACAGAAGATGGATGGCCCGTGCACAGAGGTCGGTATGTTTACTCTCTCTCTCTCCGTCCCCCGGCTTCCCGAAATAAGTAGAGCTTCACTGTGCTCGGGCACTTCTGAAAGTGTGCTTCTCCTTGGTGATTTCTTAGCCCCCTTTTCCACATGGAGTGAAAGTTGGCAAAAAAATGAGTACAAACACCGATCGATTTTTTTTTTTTTTTCTTTCTTTCTTTCCTTTCTTTCTTGGCCATAATACTGTAGATCTATTCACGGAGCCATTTGTGATCAATATCTAATGTGCTCATTGCGCAGAATTGCAAAGTAAAGACGGGAACGAGTCCTCTTGATGTTTGATTCTTTATGCAGCGGGGATAAAAGGCACGGATCTTCTCGGTGTACGTGTGTGTATTGTGTTTTTGCGTGAGTGTATTTGTATTTATTGTGTGTGGTATGTGTGTAATGGCTATATGGGTCTTTCCAGCCGACTCAACAAGGGCTGCTGTCCCTGTTATTTGTGCATGACTCTTGGGTTATGCAAAAATAATGAACCTGGGGGGTGTTTTGGGCGTGCACTCAAAAATGATCAATTTTCCTCTTTGGCTGGCGACCTGGCAAACGTCAACCTACAGAACCCCAGCTCAATGAAAATACTGGTAGCTTTTTAAGGAAGTATTTGAAAATACAAAATGGTATTTTCAAAACTTCAAATACAAAGCATTTATTTGGACCAGTGTATTTGGAAGCACTAAAAAACCCCATAAATTGTGCATTTTCAAATACAAATATTTAAATGCTCATGTATTTGACCCTAGTGGTAATGTGGTAACATATCCTAACCTCATGCGGTAAGGTTTTGGAACCTTTGGCTGTAGCCAAACTGAAGCCAATATGACCTACGACCCAGTAGTTTATTGTGGGCCAAAGGCTAAAATTGGCCTCTTGTAGAACCTGCTGGATTTATTAGGTTACAGAACCTATTAAAATGTCACCTACATGACAATTGACATGTTCTTGTCCCCTGTCTCACAGTAACGGCACTAGCAAGATGAACGGCTCTCTAGAAGATGTGGACCAGCCAGAACCGGACGCCATCAAGATGTTTGTGGGCCAGATCCCACGGTCCTGGTCTGAGACAGAGCTGAAGGAGCTGTTTGAGCCGTACGGCGCCGTGTACCAGATCAACATCCTCCGTGACCGCAGTCAGAACCCACCACAGAGTAAAGGTAAAGGCTTTTTCTCTCATCGAGGCGTGTACCACACACGTACTTTCATGAAGGCGTGTACCACACATGCGTTGTGTATCACACACTCATTCTCATCAAGGCGTGTACCACACACACACACACGCATCGTGTATCACACGCTCATTCTCAATCAAGGCGTGTACCACACACACACACACACATCGTGTATCACACGCTCATTCTCAATAAGGCGTGTACCACACACACACATCGTGTATCACACGCTCATTCTCAATAAGGCGTGTACCACACACACACACATCGTGCATCACATGCTCATTCTCAATAAGGCGTGTACCACACACATCGTGTACCACACGCTCATTCTCAATAAGGCGTGTACCACCACACACATTGTGTATCACATGCTCATTCTCATCACGCTCATTCTCATCAAGGCGTGTACCACACTCATCGTGTATCACACGCTCATTCTCTCCCGTTATCTAGCGTAAATTGAATAGGATTAACAAGCAAGTGACCTACTTAGTTTGATAATGCAAGCCAACTACCTAGCTAACCATTGGGTCAGTTGAAAGAAGTATTAACATTTAATGTTTTTGCTTTAAACTAAAGACAAAAGGCCAGCAGTAGCCCAAGCGGTCAATTTGCGCTCCAGCGTTTTCAAGTGGAACTAATCCTGTAACGTTAGCCGAAGAACCAGAGAAGCGGTTACCATGGCGATCGGCGAGTACAGCAGGCTGCGGGTTTGTGCGTGGACCAGTGTCACAGAATGGAGAGACGCAGCAGAGACAGAACGAAGACGTGCCAATGAACATGGCAGATATTTTAGATGGAGTGCCGACATTGAGCATTTTAATGTGGAAAATGTTTAACTGAAAACAACATTTCAGCTAAAATTAGAAATGGAAAATTTGACAAAAAGATTAGCACTTTTTGCATTTGGGGCGCCAGTGCCACCTGTTTTCCTTCCGCTGGCAGGGCTGTCAGCCTGCACTGCTCTCGGACTGGGAAGTTAGGTAGACAGGTAATTAGGGCGAGGGTCTTGGGGAAGAAGGAAAAAAAGCCCTCGCTCTTAGAGTAGGATTCTGAATAGGTCCGACACCTGAACATTGCTTCAGGCTTTTCTTTTCTTTTTTTGTTAATGGAGGAGTCAAGACCTGTCTGTGAACAGTGGGGAGAGAAATGCATTTGCCTTTTTACAAAAACACTGATGGACTTGGTAAGGCTGAAAAGAGTGCAATCCATTTTCTATTTAAAATGATTACCTTTTTTTTAAGTAAAGTACTTGTTAATAGCCTACTAAAAAAATAGAGGCTCTGATTGGCAGTTCTTCTCAAATTAGCTTGTAAACCTGTGCTGTCACCTGAGTTGAACACAATGGGTATAACGTATTTATACAACCCCTTTGGCCTTTAAAAAAATTTATTTATTTTTATTTCATGGAATCAAAATGGATTTAATTGGGATTTCCTGCCACTGACCAATGCAAAATACTCTATAATGTCAAGTAAAAAAGCCATCTCTAAACCTTTTCCTTAATTACAAATAAAAAACTGACGATAATTGATGTGCTTACTGATGTGTCCCTGGCAACGCAAGCAATTTAGGAAATTGTGACCCGTTCAATGTGGCATTGCCAATTTCCCTGTTAATCCGATGTGTAATCTGGTAAAAGCTAGATTGCATCTTAAATGCCAGCACTCTCTTCCGCACCTGTTAAACGCGTCGCTGACATCACTTGAGCTGCTGTGATAGCAGCGGCGAGGCTCTCTGGCTCCCACGGCGCAGGCCGCGATCTGACACCGGGGTCGGAGTTGAGTTTATCTTTAGAGCTTTGAGGCATTGTTTTACTTTAATGAGGGGTGGTATTTTTAGAAACCCCTTGAAATGGAGTGGCTACGCTGTCTCAGTTTTTGTACGGCGGAACGCTGCGTGGCGGGGGTCTTTAATATCCCGTAGTGGTTCTGTGTTATTTTAAAGGTTGCCGCACAACAGCAGTGCATGGTTACCATTTCTCCTCGTCTTGTTGAACACTTTGTCGTTACCTTGCGCCTTAAGTTATATAGGATTTGTGTATGCCAGACAAACGCGTCACACTTTTGCGAATCTGACCAATGTCTAGAGGGTACTACATCCCTGGCGTGCCTATCGCTGCCTCAGTAAGCGCTGCTCCCGGGCGGTTAGGCCAGAGTGTCTGGAGATCTCTTGAGACCTGACCGTCTGTGTCCCAAGACTAGGAAACTGCACTGTAGCTGTGAGGAGTCAATGTTGGGACCTTTATGGTTTTTGAAATTGCGTAGGCTTCTCAGTGCACTCCAGGAGGCAATTTATCAGATAATCTGCCAGGATTTCAGGAGAACAGCTAGTCTAGAATTACCGTCGGCAAACAAATATCAGCACAAAATGGAGAATGTAGCCCGATGGGTATAGCTGCTAGCGGTATTGACAGTTACTACTGTTTTACGGCGCTAATCGTCAGGTCCTCTCTTGTACCCATTTGGATTTTTGCTCGACATTTTGTTTGTTCAGGCTCTGTTTATTTTCACTTGGGTTAACAAGCAAGTAGGGTAGTGTTTTCAGCTATATTTGATTTTAATATTGATGCTCCTTATTGATGTATGAGATCCTTATTGCACTGAGGTTGTGAATATTTTAGGTTCTTTGAGTGCCGGTGTGTTTTTGTGGGTCAATCCCAGTGCTCCTGAAGTGCAATAGTCCAGTACAGAGATGTGAAAAAGGGCATCCAGCATTGACTCCAGCATGGTGTGATGCAGGCGGAGTTTGGATTTCTTGTGCTCAGTGACGTATGTAGTAATGGAAGTACAGTAGAACCTCTGAGCTACAAACGCATCGGGAGTGGGGGTAGTTCAGGACTCTGAAATGTTTGTAACTTAATGTCAATCCTTTATTGATTGGAATAATTAGCATTACTGTGGCCTTATTTTTTTTAATTTGGGTACTCTCATTTTGTATCTATAAACCATTTATGGACCAATAATCCATTTTTTTCCCCGAAAGCTCTCTGCTTTTGTGACCCGCTGTCATTGGCAGAACTATTTGATTTTGTTTTGCCCCTTCTTTATATCAAACACTGTTGCTTTTCCCATGCTGTGTTCTTTAGCAATAGTAACCCTTTGTCTAATTTTAATAGTATTTTGACGGTTAGTATTTAGATTTTATCAACGGAAAGTGTCTCTTTCATTAATTTTCACCTTTTGCATCAGTGATGATAAAGAGCGTGACATTAATAATGCAGCTTCAGGTTTCGTAGCCCCTTGGGTTGACTGGTCAGCCTGTAACTCTGAGCCTCTACTGTGCACAGTGACCGATATCAGGACAGCTGTTTCACAAAACCGTCTGCCTGCCTTTTCACTTGCACCACTCTTTGCCACTTATGGGTTTACACATTCACTGCCTCCTCCTGCTTTTGGGCAGAACATGTTTCTGTGAGCTTGTACTACCTTTGTTACTTCGATGTGTTGGGACCATATTGCATCTCACCCCCCTCCCATTTTTCCCTCTCTCCCAACAGGGTGCTGTTTTGTAACATTTTATACCAGAAAAGCTGCTCTGGAGGCCCAGAATGCCCTGCACAACATTAAGACCTTATCTGGGGTGAGTATGTGTTACCTGTGTGTGTGTGTGTGTGTGTGCGTGTGCGTGTGTGTGCGTGTGCGTGTGCGTGTGCGTGTGTGTGTGTGTGTGTGTGTGTGTGTGTGTGCATATACAGTATGCACACATGCACCTTCATTACCCAGTGATGTGTCTTAGCAGTGAGAAAAACATGTGGGTACAGTGCTCGACTCAATGGAATCAGGCTACCCAGAAGATTGACTCGTTTATATATATATATATATATAATCAAATTAAATGCATTTTATAAAATGAAAAATACCATGCTACACCGCTAAACAGTCAAGAGGAAAATGCACTGTGGTATGTAGTGAAGTCATTATATATCATGTTATCCCCAATCATCGCAACTAGATTTAATGAGTCCGCCTCAGAAACGTGGCTGAACATTTGTATGAATATAATTTTAGTATAAATTTAAATGTCAGGCAGCATTGCTGTGCACAGCACAGTCCTCTGCATGTCCTTGAATGTAGACGTGTTTGGAAGCTGGTGGCGTTTGTGAGCGAGCGAGAACGAAGATGGCTGCTTTCCGGAACTCACAGCTGCAATGAAGCTGCAAGGACTTCAGCGCATTCTTCTGTTCTTATCCGTTATAAAATATAAAAGGTTAATCAGCCCTGTTCTCGACTTTTCAAATCAATGCACGTGCAAGAAATGATTCACCCTGCGAAACTGCACAGGCGGAGCTTGAGGCTAATGGGAAATTGCTGGAGGGCAGGTGATGAGAGAGCTAAAACTATTATCTGCCTATTAAGCCCTTAACTCTTGCCTCTCTGTAAAGAGCTTGGGATAATATTTCACAGCCTATCTGAGCAAGTACAAAGACCTGCTTGCGATGAAGTAAAATCCATACGGTGAAAGACGCACGGTTGTGCAGTGACACGCAAACACCTTGTCTTCACACACCAGCCTTCCAGCAGCCAATACTCTTGCAATACTCTTTCTCTCTCTCTTCCCACCTCTCTCTCTCTTGCTGAAACAGAGGTTGGGGGGTATGGGGTATGACTTAATATTTATCAATATATGAATGTGAATAGTTAATTAATATTACATACTTAATACACAGAAATAATGAAATATTAAGTCATATTTTTACACAGGTTTGTCCTAGGGGTCTTTCTCTGGGAATAGTTGTTTGAGCTTCAGTGCCTTGTGCTGGCTGGAGTGTGGGTCAGCCTGTTTTCATTTAATTTTTCATTTAAATTACATTTTCATTTAATTGCTCCCTTATCTGTTAGGAGCGAGAAGAGAAGGCTGCCCACTTCAGTACTGTTGTACAGAAAGTTTTTGTGGGTAATGGAGGGTTTAGTATTTGCCCTTGCTACAGAAAGATGGAAAGATGGGCTGGATAATGAAGTCAGGTGTTTGTATCTAGGTCTTTATGGAGAAGGGGGCTGAATCTGGAGATGGTTATTTATTGCATAGTAGACCATGCATGCTTCTTCCCCTCACTACATTTAAGGGCACATTAAAGCTGCCTGGGCTATAATAGATTTAGAGCTCAGTGCTCAGTGGAGCGGCCTGTTGAAACTCACACGCACGCTCACGCACACACACACTCCAAACACCCCCAAGAATGAGCACTTACAATTTGAATCAGTCAAACTGACAGACATGGTTAAAAATGATCAGTCATCATCATTTTTTCTGTCAATGTTTTAGTTGCAATTGCGCACTCATAATGGCTTATTAAGAGTCACAGATGGTTTCTGTTTTAAAGGCGAGCTTTATTTGGATAAATTGGACATCCAATGCGCCTATTGACTCCCATTCATTTTTGCCAATTTCTCAAGCTAAAGAGGGCGTGTTTCGGCCAGCTGTTTCATCTCAACATTCCATCTCTCTAATACACGGTCACTGCACTGGGGATGCTTATGTTGTACTGAATTTGTGGAGAAACGCTTTGCTTCTGCACATACATTCAACATACAAACTCAAGCAAGCATTGTCATTGATCACGATTCATTTTCTCGTCTGTCAAAATGACCGGTAACTTTTATGTTATTACATCAGAGCCTTTGTGTATTGCCTCTATACTGATTATCCAAGGCCATCAGCTCAGGTCCCAGACAACCTTGTTTTTCTGATTTTTCTGGTCGTTTGTTTAGTTAGCCTTTGACAGAGCAGTTCTGTCACTCTCAACCGCTTGATCTTGATTTGGTGACAAGGATAAAGGCACTGTTCTGGGGTACGTACTGATAGGTGTTGTCCAGCCCTGCCTGTGGCCTTTATTGGTAAAACAACAAATTCAGACCTGGTTAATCCAGCCCTGATTAACTGTCTCTTAAACGGTTATCGCGGTGCTCTCTGTCTGCGTTCGTTAAGGTCACTGCCATACATCAAAGCCCCTCCCACCTGCCTGACTCTCCACACTCCCACATACTCTGTCCATGTATATTTTGATTATGGTTGAATATGAATACAGTGTGGAGAATGTGCGTCGCAGCTGGGGAAGGTTGGGTATGAATACAGCGGGAAGGGAATTAAAGGATGTGAACATCGACGTACACACACAAGCTCCAGAGTGAGCGCTACCTGAGCTATTCCCCCCCCCCCAAACTGCGGCCTTACCGCGCGATCCCCAGGACGGGGCCATTACGCTCCCTCAATAGAGGAATACATTTCATTAAGGCTGTGATTGTGACCAGAAATCATGTGCAAATGCTGCCATTATCACCGCAGGAGAGCGCAGACCCAGGCGACCGGGCCTGAGAAACCGAGGAGCTTTTGTGCGCGCTCGTTTAAGGGGAAATATTCATTTGTTGTTTCGGACGAACTTCAATCACTCCGCCCCAGGATTTCTCCAGCATTGTTAAACTTTAAACTGATTTGTGAAGGACGCCAGTGCCGACTTGTCACGGGGAACACGCAGTATCTCAAGGAGCTGTGCCAGGCTGTGTAACCGATACACGTTCACATAACTGCCACTGTGAGCCAGTAGCTACAGCGGAACCACCTACGAAGCCTGTCCGGGTGTAACCGCCGGGAGTAGCGAGGAGTCCGTAGTTAAAATTGGAACCGCTTGTGGAAAATTGCGTCAAACCACAACGAGTCGGTGGTGAAATCGCAAACCGCAGTTGATCTGCATTGCATGTCGGCGTTTAACGGCTGCGAGTTCTTTTATTTCGACTGCGGCCACAGGAGCACATGTCAGTGTTCAGCTGCCGGGTTTTGGTCGTGAAATTGCAGCGTCCGTTGAAAGGCATTCGGTGGTGTATCAGTGGTTAACCACTAAGTCGGTAGTTAAACTGCAACCTGTGGTTGAGCTGCAGTGCAGCTGCATTGTTTAGATACAGGCAGTGATGCGTGTATGACTCGCGCAAGACTTGAAAGAATGATACCCGCACACGTATTAGATGCTCCCAAAAGTAAAGTGTAATGGTTTTATTTAACCGTGCAGGTTGGTCAACGTTTCGCCCCTTAGGTCTTGGTCAGAACGCTAAGCATTGTGAATGTGGGGCGATTGAAATACACCTGTGGGATCCTTGGGGTGCAGTATAACTCATGACCGATAAAAGTAATGCGCAGTGATGTGGCTGACTGACGTGTGCCGTCCTTTTGTGTTTCAGATGCATCATCCTATTCAGATGAAGCCTGCAGACAGTGAGAAATCAAATGGTGAGCGAAGCGGCGAAACGGCTGTAATGTCATCGGGACATAAATGCAGCAGGAAGAGCACATGGGGACGTCCTTATTTGGGCGAACGAAGGCAGCAGGGGTCTGCCTTTGAAAATGCCTCACTAGGAGCTGTGATGTAATAATGTAATCGATATGTGTCACGATGTGCAGTTGGCAAGAAGAGGGGAGTGTAAATGCCGCCACTTTTATGAGCACCAAGAGCCCAATGCGGATGAATTATACACCCAACGTGCTTTGCAGGTCATCTGTAACATCAGCATTTAAACAAATATCACTTCTGCACATCTAGGGGAATGATTTACTCCATGTGCAATGGGATGAAGCCTGGGAAACAACACTAATCTTGAGTATATCCTGGTGGATTCTTTCGAATGCAAAAAACAAGTGTGCTATTGATTACCCAGAGTTCAATAGCCTGCTTAAAGCCTTCACCTGACGATAAGAACACTTCTCATTAACAACCGTTTGGATTTTAATTACACTGAATGTGCCAGAGAATACATGCTTCGCAGGCACGGGCACACACACACACACACACACACACACACACACACACACACACACACACACACACACACACACACAACACAGAAACACGCGCACACACACACAGACAGCACACTCTAAAGCAGCACTGTGTACACACATTATTAAACACTTTAGACTGAAAGAAACCAAATGAATGTGTTCCTGATATTCCTGATAATGAGGTAGTTTGAAATAAAATGAAAGTCTACTCACACACACATCCAAATAATAATCTCTTAAAGGTCTCCCCTGATGCAGTGGACATTCCTCATTGCAACTCTGGATGTAGCTTTTGCCAGATAGACGGTTCACGTTTGTAGCTATTTAAAATGATAGTTCCTTGTTCAGGTCATGAATTAATTTCTTAACTTGCCATGCGCTTATGGATTGCAGTCAGAACAGGAGTTGTCGCATAATTCCCACCCAAATATGAAAAACCAACCGTTGTCCTATTGGCATCAACAACTTGCTTTTATGTCTAACATTGGGGCACGTTATGTTCTGAGGGAATTTTAAGCATTTTTCAGGTCAAATTTGCCCCAAGCCTCTGACTTTCCGATGATGGTGTTAGATGAATTGTGTAAACCCAGGCCTTTTGAAAATGCATCTTTGAAATTTGTAAAAGCATCAAAAAAATGTTTTTGTTTTTATTTTGTATTCTTGCCATTAAAGTTCTTACACAACATTTACATTTGCATTTTAGGCATTTAGCCTACACAGTTTACATTTCTTTATATACAATCCATTTATACAGCTGCATATTTTACTGAAGCAATCCAGGTTAAGTACCTTGCTCAAGGGTACAACAGCAGTGCCCCACCTGGGAATTGAACCTGCAACCTCTGAGTTACAAGCCCAGTTTCCTAACCATTACACTACACTGCCAGCCCTACACAACCATCATACAGTTAAAAAGGGGGGGGTGTAGACGGTTTGGTTCGGTAAAGGAGACATGAAATGGTCTTTTCCTCACTCGTTATCGCATGTTTTTGTATCTTGTAGCGGTGGAGGACAGAAAATTGTTCATAGGAATGGTCTCAAAGAAGTGTAATGAGAACGACATCAGGGTGATGTTCTCTGCGTTCGGGCAGATCGAGGAGTCCCGGATTCTGAGAGGACCAGATGGGCTGAGCAGAGGTGAGTGCGCCCCCCGAACTAACCCGCCCAATCTGCACCACACTCTAACCTACACACCCAATTTCAACATTTTCTACCACTCACTCAATTCTTACTGTGTATCTCACCCTCTGTCCCCTACTCATGCTCTCTCTCTCTCCTCTCTCCTCTCTCTCTCTCTCCCCTCTCGGTCTCCCCCTCTCTCTCTCTCTCCTCTCTTTTGATATCTGTCTGATTTGTGATTCAAATGTCACCACAGTAGTGACTTGTTAATCTGATGAATTCCATCTGCTTCCTGTTCAGCAGAGGTCCAGTACAGGCCTGTGTTATCTGTTAATAAGTGTCAGCGTGTTTATCCCCTCCCATGGCTCTGCTCAGCCGTGGAGTGTAGGAGTGACCTCTGATACCCCTCAACTGCTACTGGCACACAAACGCACACCATTTGTCACACACCACAGTGGAACAAGACTTGATTCATTTCCCCAGTTTGTATCTAATCCTAATCTGTATCACACTGTTGTCAGTTTGGTGGTGGTTTCCTAGTCATGCGTCCTAGTTACCTAGTAGTGCGTGTGCCAATATGCATCGACGTTATGCGTAATTATTGGGGGGAGGGTGTTCACAAGGGAAGACTGGAGACTCCATTCAGGAAGTAAATGGCTGAGCAGATGAATAGCCAGTGCCTTAAGAAAGAAAATATTCACCCCACTCAGATTTTTTTTCCAGATTTTGATATGCTGCAAACTCAAATTGAAATGCATTTATATGGGATTTTTTTTGTCACTCATCTGCACAAATTGCTCTATAATGTCATAGTGGAATGAGAAATCGGCAAGACGCCTTAGCTTGGGGAGAAGATTCACATTCCGACAGGACAATGACCCCAAACACACAGCCAGAGCAACACTGGAATGGCTTGAGAACAAGAGGGTAAATGTCGTTGAGTGGCCCAGCCAAGGCCAGGACTTGAATCCCATTGAGAATCTGCAGAGACTCGGAAGATTGGAATTGGCAAATGTTCCCCATCCAAACTGACAAGGTTTGAGCAAATCTGCAGGGAAGAATGGGACAAGAAATCCCCAAATCTAGATGTGCAAAGCTGACACAAGCATACCCAAGAAGACTCTCAAAGCTGTAATCGCTTCCAAAGGTGCTTCTACAAAGTATTGGCGGGAAGAATGCGGATGAATACTTAAGTAAAGAAGATGTCAGTTTTTTCCAATTTTCATACATTTTTGTGTTTCAAATATTTTTGCCCCTTTTTAAATAGTTTAATATATATTATGTGACTCGAGAGAAATACACGACATGTAAATGCATAGAAAATTAAATAATTCAACGGGTGAATACGTTCCGAAGGCACTGTAAATGCAAATCTGAAACAAAGGCTTGCCAGCATGATGGGAACAATAAGCCTGTGTGTGCTTGCGTGCGTACGTAGCTGTGTTTGTCAATGCTGCTGTTTTTGTGATGAGAAAAGCGCCGTCTTGATTGTGCCGTTTTCTGTCGGTTTACAACGAGTCCAAACGGTTCTGTCTTGTTTTGTTCTTTCTTTGTCTCGTCTCCCTCTTTCGCCCCCCCCCTGCAGGCTGTGCGTTTGTCACCTTTTCCAGCAGGGCCATGGCACAGAACGCAATCAAAGCCATGCACCAGTCACAGACCATGGAGGTACTGCACTGTCCTCTCTCCGTCTCTCTGTTTCTCAGTCTCCCCCTTTTCTCTGTGACTCATTTATCTGCATCTATTTGTGCAGTGCAGCGGTTTGACCTCGTCGTTGTTATTACCGAGCGAGCTGTGGGGGAGTTTTTCTCCTCCTTTCTTCCTCTTACATGGGGATCAACATTCTGGGACCGGGTTACGCTGTACAAAACAAGCACAAGTGCTCATTGTTTATTTTATTGTTGGGACAAGCCGAGCGTCGTCCGTTTGGATTACACAAAGAATTAGGATCCGGGAAGATCTGATGGCGGACCTAGTTCTGGTGTTTCGAGGGATGATGTCTGAGCACCGTTGGGTAGTAGAGTGTGTACTATAAATGAGTAACAGAAGTGGTTTTCAGAATATTTTTTGCCTGACAGTATCCAGATTAAAGGGGTTGTAAACGTTGTCTCTCTCTCTCTCTCTCTCTCTCCTAAACGCTGTGAGTGAGTTATATGAGTGCGTGTTCTCCTGTGTGATGTTAAAGCTCTTACTCAGAGCTACCTGTAGAGAGGTTTACAGCTTCGGACCCTGGCAGCCAGCTCGGGCATGTTGACATGGCTCCAAGTGAAGGATCACAGTTCCAGCTTCTGCCATGAAATCATGGGTTTTAAATAACACCCGATTCATTCTGCCTTGTGGAGAACTGGATACTATCAGCATGAGGAGTAGTTCCGGTAGGAGCTTATGAGCGTGTCCAATCGGCATCCCAATTAAATTGCGCTGTCGTCATTTTTTTACCGTCGCAGACTTTGTTGATATTGTGGGTTAACATGGAGTTGTCTAATATGACTCTTACTCCCCTGTTTTACCCTCCATTAATCCAACAACAAAACAAAACGACTCTTAAAGAATGATGTTTTGGAGTTCGATGTCCAGCAGGAAACCTTCAGAATAGAGCGGTCATTCCCAGAAGGACTGCCTAACGTCCTTCAGCAGGGCTTAGTGGAAATGGAGCCAGCCCTCACCTCCTGATGAACTGTACACTGCTGAGTTATGAGAGAGTGTTTTCCATCTTGGGCAATGATTGGGCCATATTTTAAAACGTAACATTAAAGATTCCCTTTCTTTGTGTCTCTTAAGGTCCCCCTTTTTGACAGTGCTCTAAATTAAATGATAAAACCCTTTGCGGTGGCAAGATGTTGTCCCATGTTAGAGGTGAAGCAAAGTGTTTTCTGTCGCATACTCGTCTGTCAGTCATCATAACACATTAAAAAGAATGGATTCTGTTTGGCTTGGTCCAAGTGCAGGTTGCATCAGTATTTTAGAACTAAGAAAAATAAAGGAAGGAGCAACCTTTGGACTGAAACAAGTGGATTTATTGAAGTTCCAGTGGGCACAAAGTTTATCCTGCTCCTGTGCTCTGCAGCCACCTGAAGAAGACTGGAAAGGGGGATTGTGTTGCTCATCCGTATTGTGTTTGTCTTTAGCCGTACAAACACCCCATGCTTTTATCAGTCTAGCTTTATTTTCCAGCTCCTACACACAATTACAGTATACATCCTGAACTCTGACCCCTGTTGTCCATGGCAACGTAACAGTGACATTTTACTAAGTTATCAAAATGAGTGTGTTTGCAATTTCAGTCAGCCATAGCACATACTTGGGTGCAAGCCACTTCACTGTGTTCTGTGTTTATGATTTATTATTATTTTTAGCTAAGGTACAGTACAGTATTTGCTCATTTGCAGCAACTATAAAATGAAAGTTTGCTTGTATGGTTGTTCCTTTCCTTTTTTATAATTATTTTTATAGCTTTTGAGCACCTTTCATTTTTTCGTCCACACTTTTGATTTTCTAATAGTCCTACGATTTTGTAACTGAAATTCAAAGATCAATGCAGCATTCTAAATAGTAACTCATTTTAGTAGCTTATGCAAAGAAAACCCCCAAAAGCCTATATTGAAATGGGAGCACTTGTGTGAACACACAGCTGAATAATTTATTACAATATATTTATTTTAATAACTAAATCTCTTGCATAACTGTCTCTTGATCCTGTTTGTTTCTTCACTGTTTTGACATTTTTATTTGAATGAATAGACTGTCATCACATTCTTGTAAAGGGCTGGGGCACCCTTTACCCATTAACACACTCAGGGAAATGGGAGGCTTGTCTAAACCTTCCAGGTGTGCTTCACTTAAATGTATGACATTTGAAAGCACCAATGTCAAACAATGAATCACACCGAATATTCTATACATTATCCATAATTTCACTTTCAGTCAATTATTTATTAGCAGCAATATTAACAGTTTAACGAAAAACTAAAGTATTTACCTGGGTAGATCCAAATACAGGAATTGAATAGAAAATGATAGTGATGCATGAAAACCCAAGTTCCCTGAAAGTGAAGTCAAGGCGATCCAGTAATGTGAGGGTCCCACTTGATCCTCATTGACGAGCAGTATGAGGACGTTCTGCTTTGCGGTGTGGGAACGACTGCATCTGCATCACAATTGCAGCAAGGTGTTGGGTGCCGTACGTTTTTGCAACATGGGGTAATATGGGCCGTAAAAATGAGGCTGACCGAACCGAACTGGTTCCTGACAACTTGATTTCAAGTGAGAGAGAGAGACCATTAAAGGAGAATGAGTCTTATGTGCTCGAATTTTCCATTTTAAATCCAGCTGTAGAAGTATCGGAAGACAATCCCCTCCCGCAGGCGGCCCGTGGAAAAGGCACGTCGCTGCTGTCACGCGTCAGCCTTCCAAATTAATTTCCCCCTCTGAGTTTCCGCCAGAGCGCCTTTGTTAGTGCGTTGGCAGAGCCGACGCCTGCGTGCCCACACTTGTGTCCCAGCGCTGAGAGTATTATTGTGAGAGATAATACCGCTGGCCTCGTGCCAGTGCCTTCGCAGGAGACCCGCTTTTTAACTGGAGGGAACTTGGGAGAGGTTTTAGAAACTCAATTTTCCACAGCGCCACCGTTCAGTGATCGCGTGTTTTAAAATGCACCTTGCTCTGACCGAGATGATCTTCTTGTCTCGTCTGTCCGTGGCTCAGGGCTGCTCGTCGCCCATCGTGGTGAAGTTCGCCGACACGCAGAAGGACAAGGAGCAGCGTCGCATGCAGCAGCAGCTGTCCGTGCAGATGCAGCAGCTCAACAGCGCCTCCACCTGGGGGAACCTGAGCGGACTGGGCAGCCTGACGCCCCAGTATCTGGCAGTAAGAGGCCACGCTGCCGCCTTGCCCGCCGCCAACGCATCCGCTGCAGCAGCCGCAGTCAGTCTACGCCCCCCCGCGGTCCCATCCCAGTGTCCCCCACCCAGGCTCCATCCACTGTCCCACCCCACCCCGGTCTCCACACCCAGTCCCACCCCAATCTGATCATTGTCTCACCCCAGTTGCCGCCCAGTGGGACCACCCCAAGCTCCACCCGCTGTCCCTGCCTCAGTCTCCACCCCTGAACTCCGCCCCCTGTCCCCCCCCCCCCCTCCTTGATCTCTGCTCCCTCTGTCTTTCCTAAAACCACACGGCCACCCTCAAACTCTGTCACACGTCCATACAATCACACTTTATTTCGGTAGCAACTGCCACTGCAATGCTGGCCAGTCTTTTTATGGCATCAGCCAATGATTCAATTACCCTACCTAGTTATGTCATACTGAGTTGAAATGACAATGGGCTTTAACACCAGAATGGTCTGGTTTTATGCATGCTTTTAACAATTAAAAGTGCAGTTATATTTAAACAATATAAATATTGATTTTTCAGTGCTCCCAATTGGCTTAGTTGGTAACAGCATCACCACAAGTGCAATCCTGGGCCCTACGTTCAGCTTGGGATAACAAGGAACATATTCATTTCTGTTGTGTGTTTGTTACACTGTACAGCAGTGCGACTAAACTGCATAAAATATATAAAAATTGAACAATAATCAAATTGCTGTTGACTGAATGCATTTGTGGTTTATCAGTGCCCTGATGACCACAATTTACACAAGTGACAAACTCTCTTTGCATCATGTATTTGCAAAATAAGTAGCATGTATTTTACCTACAAACTATTGTGCTACCATTCTACAATAGATTGTAGGTTGTACAACATGTGAAACCTATATTTTAATTGTAAGTTGGTTTCTCCTCCCTGACTTGTCTCTCTTCTCTGTTTCCTCTCACAGTTGCTCCAGCAGGCCACCTCCTCCAGTAACCTGGGTGCTTTCAGCGGTATTCAGCAGATGGCAGGTAAGACTACCCCCTCACAAACTCCACCCACATCTCCCTACACAGCACACCAGACCCTGCCCTATGGCCCAAACTCCGCCTCTCCTCCCAATACAGTACATCAAACCCTGCCCTTTGCCCCAAACTCCGCCTCCTCCCAATACAGTACTCCAGACCCTGCCCTTTGGCCCAAACTCCGCCTCCTCCCAATACAGTACACCAAACCCTGCCCTTTGGCCTAAAGCCCACCGTCCCACCCATACCGTGCTCCAAAAGGGAGGGAAACCATTCAGCAATTACTCAACCCCACGGGATTGTCACACTGTTGCTTCAATGGCGAATGTTGTCATGCCAGGAGTCCTCCTGATCGATAATCGTACGTTCCAAACTTTCTGGCATTTCGGCGTATGCATTTCTTCTATCCTAAAATAACATCTGTTTTTCAATAAGCTGTTGGCGAGTTGACTTCTGAATAGGGAGTTTGCCTCTGGTAGCAATCAGCAGTGTGGTAAAATGTAGTGGTTCATTAATGTAATCTGTCAATGTCCAATGAGTACTACCTCCCAGTCGAGACTCTGAACCCAGCACGCAAAGATCTGTATATATAAGAATATACTGTCATATATTCACAACCATCTAAAGAAAGCCATGTGTGTGTGGAAAAATGAACACCAATAAGTGGTTGGGAAATGGGCACATTATGATGCAGTATTGTTCCTCAGGGCCTGATTGGATGAGAGGCTGTGTAGGTTGAGGATTCAGGACGGCCCCCAGTGAACAAAGAGCCATTGAGAGTCCAGCCTTGGGGCTCCTGCTCTCTGAGAGCAGTGTGTCATATGCCCTTCTCCGCATGCCTTTCCGCTTTAATTCCCATGAGTCATTCAATATTCAGCTTAGTTTCTTTAGTACATTCTAAGAGGCCTTGGAACACAAGCCTGTCTGGAACATGGGTGTTGGCTTACAATTACCATCTAACATGACACGGAAGGGAGCAGGTGTGCGTGTGGATGCGTGTTGATGTGTGTTTGTGTTTGTGTATGTGTGACTTTGTGAGTAGACGGAGAGTGTGATGCGGGGTCTTATTGCTTGTGTGCACAGGTGTCCTGAACGAATTAAGCCGTTTACATCGCCGTGGTGACATCAGTATTTAGCGACATATTACACAAGATTGAGAGTGATCCATTATTTTCTTTTTCCCCCCCCCACTGCCTCATTGCCTCAGACTACAGTGCATGTTTTTTGCATTGTTTCAGAGAAAGAGAGAGAAATAAGTGAATTATGGGAGATTGTACTTTCACTAAGCTCTGAAAAGGACGTTGCAGAACAAACTTGTTTGTAGCTTGAATAAAAAATTTAAAAAATTATATACCATTGCTTTTGTACTACAGTAAGGATTAAGGACAACAACAAAAAAATTAAAAATGTAATATTTGCAATATGGGTAGAATTATTTGAAGTGCAGAGTAAATCAGCCTTTGCCAGATCACATTGAATAAGGAGAGGTAATGTTTCCAAAAACTGAAGAGCAAACCATTTCAAATGGAACCAGATCCATTA
Organism: Aldrovandia affinis; assembly: GCA_029706075.1. Taxonomy (NCBI): domain Eukaryota; kingdom Metazoa; phylum Chordata; class Actinopteri; order Notacanthiformes; family Halosauridae; genus Aldrovandia; species Aldrovandia affinis. The sequence goes on from JAINUG010000023.1 coordinate 3,281,300, forward strand.
AAAAAATAAATAACCCACATAATGTAGCTGTTTATTGTGAATATATCCGAGGCTAATTCTAAATGCGGGCTGTCACAGTTTAGAGGCCTGGCTTTTTACAGGCAATGGGATGGAAATCTGATTGTCATGTGTTCTCAGATGTCGAAATTTCCCTGACACAGGGAAATGTGAGTTGCCAAGTATTTCCAGGGCACTCATCAGAAAGAAGCAGGTTAACATGGATCAGACATTGAGCCTTGTGCTGTGTCAACCCACAGAAGCTGGAATCACAGGCAGGTTGTGTAATATGCCATCTGTAAGTCAGCTGACATCTGCTCCCACTCATACGCGCGCAGGTTTACGAACCGCGAGGAGCTAATTCACCCAAGATGAACGTTCAACTAAATCTACGTTCTGCCTTTTTGCACACGCACACGCACACACACGCACATGCTCTTGGGGAATTTGCTATGGGAGGCATGTGACACCAGGAGTGGTGAGGGAGGAGCAGAGAGAACTGCTCCTCCTCTTTGGCCACTATCAGTGCTTTCTGCCTGCTGTCTGCCGGAGATGTTATCACACATTTCAATAATCTCATTGATGTTTAAATATTACACTGAAGTACCCATTGCCACTATTTGGCGTGATTGATTGTTATGTGAATGTCAGTAGGAGTATTTCAGCAGGGTTTGCTAAAGACCAAAGCGGCCTTCTCACAGCAGTCTCTCAGAACGAGAGTGTTGTTACTTTGGCGGGGGCTAAAGGTCAATGTGGGACACTATAGGAAAACTTTGTTCAAAGTAGGGCTGTCCCCGACTAAAATAAATCTTGGTCGACCAAAGTCGTCCGTTTTTTTTGATTAGTCGAAACTTTTTTTCTATATGACACACTATTTATTTTAATAAATACAACTGTATGCACACTGCGCTTGTCTCGTGTTTTATAACTTTTTTAAGTGAATGACACAAATGAGTAACAATAGGCTAATGTCTTTATGGAGCCGGAGTTCAAGATTACCTGAAAGAAAAGAAAAAAACGTCGTCCGTTCCGAGCCTCTTCATGCTGCGCCTGCAGATTCTGCTGTTGCGCTTGTGAAGTTGCGGTATGGTCACACAATAGGCTGATGCTTTTATTTGACCACAACCATAACACATTCTAATGCGTAGGCTATGTTTTATTTAATTAACCAGGTTGGTCTCATTGGGATTTAAAATGTAGTTTGCAAAAAAATAGGCTAACAAACGAATGATCACACATAGCCTAATGTCTTAAATTGTAGCCAAAAGCCGAACATAAAGTGGCTGTAGCCTATCGAAAATAACTTACTCGAGTCGGAGACCATCCGATGGCACACTTACCCAGTCGTTTCATATTATGGCACAGGAACACTAGCTTGTCTACATTTCTTGGCAAAAGACTGCTCCTCGTTTTATTAACAATAAACCCTGCCTTAGAAAACGCGCTTGTCGTGCCGCGACTAAAACGAAATGCTGCCATACTCCACATTTTTTCTTTGACATTATGTTCTTGGGTTATATCGAAATGAGTCATTCAAGTATGCCTATATCACTAATCTTAACTGTAGGCAAATCTTAGGCTACAATTAAAATGCACATTCGTGTGCCTGAAACAAGGATACAATATAGGCTACATGAAAGGGGGTGTTACACATGTTAGTTATAAATGTATAAACCATACAATTAGCAAAACGCATTTATTATAAAATGTTAGTTTTACAGAATTATTCACAACATTACTATTACCTTAACTGCGCGCGCCGAACTGTGGTGCGAATCTAGTTGTCTCATGCTCCATGGAGAATTCTTTTTTTTTTCTCTCGAAAAAAAAATATATATATCGACCAGTCGACTAAATGGGGTCAGCCCTAGTTCAAAGTCTTCTCATTTGCTTTGAGTAGGATGAATCAGATATTTACTGTACATCTTTCCTCGATGCCTATTGGGAGTTTGTATGGTGTAGGTTAGGTAGTTTGACTGCCCCCATATGTGGTGTATGCGATATGTGCTTCAGGTGTGGTGTAGGTAAGGTTCAGGGCGGTAGTTTGGCTCTCTCCCTCTCTGGGCCTTGTCTCTAGGTGTGAGTGTGAGTGTAGGTAAGGTTCAGGGCGGTAGTTTGACTCTCTGGGCCCTGTCTCTAGATGTGAGTGTGTGGTGTAGGTAAGGTTCAGGGCGGTAGTTTGACTCTCTGGGCCTGTCTCTAGGTGTGAGTGTGTGGTGTAGGTAAGGTTCAGGGCGGTAGTTTCCCTCCCTGGGTCCTGTCTCTAGGTGTGTGTGTGTGCTGTAGGTAAGGTTCAGGGCGGTAGTTTGACTCTCTGGGCCCTGTCTCTAGGTGTGTGTGCTGTAGGTAAGGTTCAGGGCGGTAGTTTGACTCTCTGGGCCCTGTCTCTAGGTGTGAGTGTGTGCTGTAGGTAAGGTTCAGGGCGGTAGTTTGACTCTCTGGGCCCTGTCTCTAGGTGTGAGTGTGTGGTGTAGGTAAGGTTCAGGGCGGTAGTTTCCCTCTCTGGGCCCTGTCTCTAGGTGTGTGTGTGTGCTGTAGGTAAGGTTCAGGGCGGTAGTTTGACTCTCTGGGCCCTGTCTCTAGGTGTGAGTGCGCTGCAGCTGCAGAACCTGGCCGCCCTCGCCGCCGTGGCTACACAGGGCTCAGTCCAGAGCTCCAACCCTCTCTCCTCCAGCCCAGGTAAGCTGCCGCGTCACTCCCCAGGGCTGCCCTTTACCAAAAACCCTTTACCAAACCACCGCGTCACCCCCAGGGCGCGTCACCCGCCGCGTCACCCCCCAGGGCTGCCCTTTACCAAACCCGCCGCGTCACCCCCAGGGCTGCCCTTTACCAAACCCACCCCCAGGGCTGCCCTTTCAAACCCCCCCCCCCCCAGGGCTGCCCTTTACCAAACCCGCCGCGTCACCCCCAGGGCTGCCCTTTACCAAACCCGCCGCGTCACCCCAGGGCTGCCCTTTACCAAACCCGCCGCGTCACCCCCAGGGCTGCCCTTTACCAAACCCGCCGCGTCACGCCCAGGGCTGCCCTTTACCGCGCTGCGGTGGCGGCGCCGTGTCTTCCCCACCGCTATGCATGATTTCACACCCACGTATCTCCAGTCTCCCTGCCTGCCCCACCTGCTCGCTCGCTCATTCTTCATTTCACTCCCCTTCATATCAGTCTCCCACAGGCCCTCCCAAACCTTCAAAGTGCTTCATTTTTTTAATGCAGAAAACTCAAGCTTGTGAAAGTCCTTGGACTTGTGCGCATGGTGCTTCATTCTCTGTTTGGTTTCGCATTTTAGGAAACTCACTTTACTTCGCATCTCGCATACGCTGTACCTTATATTTGCCGCACATCGTGTACAGGTAACTGCCAAAGTAAAGGAAACCCCAAAATTAAGTGTCTTTAATAGAGTATTGGGCCACGAGTCACCAGAACAACTTCAATACACCTTGGCATAGATTCTACAAGTGTCTGAAACACTATTGGAGGGATGCAACCCCATTCTTTGAAGATAAATTCCATTATTTGTTGTTTTTTTGTTGATGGTGGACAATGCTGTCTCCGGCGCTGCTCCAGAATCTTCCATCAGTGTTCAGTCTTCAATTGGTTTGAGATCTGGTGACTGAGACGGCCATGGCATGTGCTTTACATTGTTTTCATGCTCATCAAGTGAGCAAAACTTGTGAGTGAGCAACTGAAGGAGTTTTTATATACCAATAATATCCTAAGTAAGTCTGTCTGGTTTTAGAAAACAGCATAGCACTACCACAGCAACTATGAAAGTCACAAATGATATACTTGAAGCGCTTGATTCTAAACAGCTGCTCTGTTTATTGATTTGTATTTTATTACAGAGACTGTCTAGTATAGGCCTCTCAACTAAAGCTGTTGGTTGGTTTACTGATTATCTTACTGCTAGATCACAATGTGTACAGGTTGATGGTATGACATCTGATATGCTTTTTGTACGTAATGGGGTTCCCCAGGGATCCATTCTTGGTCCATTACTGTTTACTATTTATATAAATGACCTGTGTAAAGGTATTCATGGTGCAAAGGCACATCTATATGCAGATGATACCATCATTTATAGCACTGCTCCCACTCTAGATGATGCTTTCCGCAAGCTGCAAACAGCTTTTAATGTTGTCCAGGAAAATCTTTCTCATCTTAAATTGGTCCTAAATGCAGACAAAACAAAACTAATGGTGTTTTCCAGATCAAAGAAAGAAAGTCTTACACTGCCTCAGATAGTTACATTGCAAAAGAAGCCAATAGAGGTAGTGCCATCATACAAATATTTAGGGTTTCATCTTGATGAAACATTGTCTTTGAAGTCCCACATCCAACAGCTTACTAAAAAGCTTAAACTTAAGCTGGGCTTCTTTTTTTTAGAAATAAAGCGTGTTTTTCATTCCAGGCCAGGAAAAGCTTAGTTGCAGCTACTTTTTTACTTTTACTGGACTATGGCGATATCCTGTATATGCACGTCTCAAAGTCATATCTGCATCCACTAGACACAGTGTACCATGGAGCTCTAAGGTTTGTGACTAACACAAGATCCCTTACACATCACTGTACCCTGTCAGTTAGCAGGATGGCCATCGTTAACTGTAAGGAGACAAAATTCATTTTTACATATTTGTATATAAGGTGATCTTGGGTCAGCTACCAACATATCTAAGCATATTACTCACCTTACCAAACCTAGGAAATTATTAAATTTAGTTATTATTTAGTCCGTTACCTGTAGGTTTAGCTCTGTTTGGGGCAGGGCAGTATGCTCACAATGTGGGTGCAGGACTGACGTCATCGCACCATCACTGAGAGGCTCTGTTTGTCTTTTCTCTTTTCCTCCTCGCTACTTTGCGCTGTGCCTCTCTGTCTCTTCCTCTGCAGTCGGCGTGACTGCCAGCTCCAACCCGTCCATGAGCTCACTGGCCTCACTGGGCACTCTGCAGGGCCTGGGGGCCTCTGTGGGGCTCAACAACATTAATGCACTAGCAGGCAGCGTCAACAGTGAGTATTCACCCCACCCGCCCGCTCGCAGCATCTTTTCATTCAAGTCCAGGTTCCACCCAGTCGAAGGGACACACACAACTGTAGTCTCGGAAGCCCCCTGGTACAGACTGGGGAAAGCTAGGCCCTGTTTACGGCCCTTTCTTGTTCTTCAGAAGTTAAGCTACATATCGATTTAAAAATCTTCTCTTGCACCCATACCACCATGCAACCTCCTTTTGTCAAACTAAATACTGAAGCTAAGCAGGGGTTGGTTAGTGCTGAAGCTAAGCAGGGGTTGGTTAGTGCTGAAGCTAAACAGGGCTGGGCTTGGTGCTGAAGCTAAGGTAAGCAGGGGTTGGTTAGTGCTGAAGCTAAACAGGGCTTGGTTAGTGCTGAAGCTAAACAGGGCTGGGCTTGGTTAGTGCTGAAGGTAAGCAGGGTTTGGCTTGGTTAGTGGTGAAGCTAAGCAGGGCTTGGCTTGGTTAGTACTGAAGCTAAGCAGGATTTGGCTTGGTTAGTGGTGAAGCTAACCGGGGCTGACCTTGCACAGTTAGATGCATTTTTTTACCACTGGCCACATGGGCTACCAGCTCATTGAATTTGGTGGCCCGAATGATGTTTTCGTGGCCCAAATGTAAAGTATTTAAAAACAAGTCAGCATTTTGCATAAAACCTGCCATAACTATATGATTAAACATCAAATGTACGCTTTTTGCAAGAAAATAAACATTAGCACAATGTTTTGATTGACAAATGTATTTATAGGATGATGAATCAAGCAATACATATTCAATTTCAAATATTGATAAACTTTCAAAATTATTTAATCAGAAGTGCTCATAAGACCTAAAAAGTGAGTTGGAACATGTCTCTTCCTTGCTTGAAAAAAATGAATTGCCATTCAGTTTCAAATATTGATAAACAATATACAAACAAAACAGTCATACGGATACCCTCCTGTATCTACAAACAAAATCATTCAGACCGGCACCCTTCTGCCTCCTTCCCCTCTTGACCACCACTTCTACAGTGCACCTGCAGCCTTGTAATCCGTGGCATCTGGCCCCTCAGTGCGAATAAACAGTAGCTGGTTGAGCATTTCTGTGCATTTCTATTCTCATTCTCGGAACGCCAGTCATTTTTCACTCTCTCCAGTATGGAGAAACCTTGCTCACACGCCACTGTTGCCATGAGTACGACTTCAGTGATCTCCAGCAGGTGGCCGGCGTTCTCGAATCTTTTGTGAAGATCTTCATCGTGTAAAATCAGAGCACAGACCTGGAATGTGTATTTTTGCCTCTGGTGCTGCACAAACACTTTCAAGTCCATCCACTCCTCCTGTAGTTCCTGGATGTTGCGTCCAGTTCTTTCCAGCACAGGCTGAAAGCGTTCGCACAGTTTGGCCATATGCTCATTACCATAAACTTCCGACTCCTCCTGGTCTTTGGGCCAGTGTTGGATGTTGAAAACCTGGGCAGCTGCGAGGACGTCTCTATCAATGGTGCCAAACGCCGCCGCGGGTGTTTCTGCGGGCTTTCAGGGACCTCTCTTTGCTCCTCCTCAAATGCCTCACTATCATGGCCAGCCAGCTGCACTTCTTTGAACACACCGTTCTGGGCCTCCTTCAAAAAAACGTCAAGGTGTGGTTCTGGTGAGACCCGCACGGCTGTGAGGGAGAGATACATTTTGTCCAGTGCCTGCTGAGTATCACTTAGTGTCGTGGGTTTTTCTTGGAATTTTAAATGGCGTCCCGACAGCCGGTCAGGTATATAAAGCAGAAGGAAGACAAACCGAAGAGACCTGAAGTTCTTCAGAAGATGGCAGATGAAACGCGCCCTCCCGGTCATATCAGCACTGTTGCCATTGGCCTCTGCTAAATGCTCAGACTGTGAGGATTGGCCGAAAGTTGTTACTTAAAGCAACAAGTGCTCTTTGAAGGTGAGGAAGCCAGCGTGTGTGTCCCCCCCCTAGATTCACAGCCCCCTGGATCTTCTCATCCATTGCTTCTGCTGTACTCTGAAGCTCTCCATGCTTTTGGTGAGTGATGGTATTGCTTCTAAATGCCATTCAACACATCCTTTACAACACTGACTCGTGCATTTGCTTTGAGGGCATCAAGAGCACCAAGTTCAAGTTTGTGCACAAGGTGGCAGTAGATGTCCACCAAGTATGGGGCCTTAGTTTTCAAAAGTGATGTCACACTATTTTTTCTTCCCATCATTACTGAAGCCCTGTCAGATCCAAAGCCCACCATCTGCTGCTTCCACTGTTGGATGCCTGCCTTCACTAAGCCTATCAATAAAAAATAAAGTATAGCTTTCAATAGTTATTCAACTCTGTTGTACTAATATGTGTTATCGCTGCATTTTTTTTTACATTCCTGCGGGCTAACAACATTCTCATACGGTCGAGATAAATCCATTTTCAGAGAATTATAAAAGAGAGCTAGGGAAAAATTTTTACTTTGACCTGAGTCTATGGCTTGCAGATATCACTTAGCGTGGCAGCGTTCCAGCTCCTGCTCTGATGCATACACATTTCAGGTGTGCTCCACTGGCGCATGTAGATCAACTCCAGGTCCCTGACCCTGCAGTCCGTGGATGAATCCGCCAGCAACGGATGTTAACTGTAGCGAGCTTGCTTTATTTTTTCCAGCTCAGGTTCCCAAATGTTTTTGTAGATGTACGGTACGAATCTTAAGACCAGACACAAATGTACGCAACGCATAAAATAAACGATTATTTGACCAAAGCGAAAAATTAGTACCTTGCGCTTACATTTTTCCATAGCACTATTTTGGGGGGTATGTGACTAAGGTACACAGTCCGTCAACTTAGCTCTTTGATAGTGGCCTGTAATAAGCTTCCTTGCTAGCTAGTTAACGGTTAACGCAACTGAATGATGAACTAATATGGTGAACCTTAGCGAGAGTTTGCAAGCTAGGCCTACTGACTACATGACGCATGCCAGCTCAGTGGATGGTTGTCAAAACTAACCTTGCAACGGCTTTGTCATTGGAGTAGCCGTTTCCCATGTCAACCCCGTTCTTTTTTGAATTTCGATTAGTCCAGGGAGAGCCGTGAAGGGAATTTCGTTCTTCACTGTATAATACGGCAAGTTTTACATTTTGACCAACCGCTTCGTTTGTCCATTGGGGCTTCTGGCCGTGATTGCAACGGCTTCACATTGGCCGTGTTGTTTGTTTTCCCGTGAATTTGGATATGATGTTTTCTGTATGCGTTATTTCCAGTGATAAACGAACTTCGCTTGTCCGCTAGTAGTGGAAACTGCCGACAGGCATGGCAGTACATGGCATCTTTGGCATGATCATATTCCAACCAGGTAAATTATTTTTTCAATTAATTTTTGAATTTTCGCTGCCGCCTTTGCTTATTGTTATAATCTGACCAGTGGTGGGCCGTCAGGGCCTGCAAGGCCTTCTCTGCTGGCCTAAAAAATATCTGAATCACAGACTGATGTTAGTTATATTTTGTCCATGAATACTTATTAAATAATTCCAAATGGTCTGTTCGCTTCCTTTCATAGCTGTTCCCCTGGTTGCGCTGCATCCAGACGTGTATTTTCATATTAAAGCATTTAACCAATCACATTTCAGCCATCATTTGTTGCCAGGGTCAAATAAATCTGCCTGGAGGCCTTCACAATCAGTTCTGCAGGCCCTGTAGCATAAAATAAGTGTTGATCAAACTGTTGCTTCAACCAATCAGATTTTGAGTTGGGGACACGAAGGCCTTCTAGAAGGCCTAGGTAATGTCAGCGTATTCACACCCTTTGATTGGATAGTCAGAGAGTGTCTGACTATGATGTAATGTGATTGGTTAAATGCTTTAATATGAAAATACACGTCTGGATGCAGCGCAACCAGGGGAACAGCTATGAAAGGAAGCGAACAGACCATTTGGAATTATTTAATAAGTATTCATGGACAAAATATAATTAACATCAGTCTGTGATTCAGACATTTGAGCGGACATTTTCAGCCCTAAAGCGAATTCAAACTTATGCCAGAAATACGACAGGGCAGGCTCGACTTTCAGCATTAGCTTCGATGGCGATAGAAAATGACTTCTTGATGGAACTGAAACACACGGGTAATCTGTACGACAGAGTAATTGAACTCTTTTTGAGGAAAGAAAAGAGGATGGATTTTGTGTACAAATAATAAGGATTTTTGGTGAGTAAAATGTTGCTATTTTCCTAAATAATATTGCAATTTTATGAGGTTATTATTATTGATGCTTTTTTATGTGTGTCGCAGCTGTAGCACCCCGGGTTTGTTTATTCAGTAAAGGCATTTATTCTGGATACACGAGTTATCTATCTGCGATGCAACGGCAACGGGTGCCTGTTCGGTTTGTTTTTGCACTTTGTTTATTTATCTTTCTTCAGTCATGCTTCATGAGAGAGAATGACAGCGATAGTTGAGATAATTAGTGATTAGTAGTGTTAGTAACTTAATCTAAATCCCTAATGTTAGTAGATTAGTTGGTTAGTACTATATACATCTAACTAATATATACAAAGTGTAATTAGAAAGTAAGAAGGAAGTAAAACAAGATTAGAAACGAAGACGGAAAAACCGGAACATAGAATTTCCCGAAGTGCATGACAGAACGAGAATGAAACATGACTGAAGAAAGATAAATAAACAAAGTGCAAAAACAAACCGAACAGACACTCAAAACATAACAATAAGTTATTGAGGGGTGGATTGATTCAGATGGAGCACTACTGAAGGCCTAGGTGTGAAATGCACGGCCCGCCACTGAATCTGACACATGATCACTCCTTGCGTCGGTAGACTCTTCTACAGGATCCCCTTTGGCAGTGAAGCCCTCGGACCATGGTTAATGTTAAACCCTGGCTTGGTTAGTACTGAAGTTCAATACTGAGGTTAAGGCGGTTAGCCTTAATTAGTGCTGAAGTTAGGCGAAGTTGATCTTGGTTAATGCTGAAGTGAAGTGCTGAACCTAAGCAGGGCTGGGCTTGGTCAGTACTGAAGTGAAGTGCTGCGGTTAACGGAGGTTGGGCTTGGTCAGTACTGAAGTGAAGTGCTGAGGTTAACGGAGGTTGGGCTTGGTCAGTACTGAAGTGAAGTGCTGAGGTTAACGGAGGTTGGGCTTGGTCAGTACTGAAGTGAAATGCTGAGGTTAACGGAGGTTGGGCTTGACACCAACCGCTTTCCAGAATCATCCTGCAACACACAGCCCCTCTCTCGCGGTGACACACCAAGAGCATTCTTAATGGACATACATGCAGTCCTCTGCAGACTAGCATTTCTCTTCTCCTCCTGAACTTTTGGTAAAGCCCTGTTCGCACTCAAACCATGTTTGCAGAATGTTTCTTCAGCAGCTTTGGAATGGTGAAGTTGTTTGAGACCCGTGCCAGTTTGGTAGAGAAGGTGTGGAACTCTCATCAGTCCGATGTCGGGTGAACTCTCACTCCGGGCTTGAATAGCGGTTGTCCTGTGTTATGTGTGATGACAGGGATCGAGACCTGTGTCTTAACCAGTGTGCAGGCAGACTCAAATGAGTTTTTATCGATGTCATTTTCAAATGACCTTATTTTGGAGCCATCCCATTCACTTGAATGAACCACCCAGCCCTGAAATGCTCCCACCGAGCAGCAAATTCGAGCACATCTATGTCATTTCGTGTAGAAGGTCACTGTTGCGATTATTGCCACTTGAATTATTCAAAGTGCATCTAAAGCTGTTACCGGGCAGTTCTGGCCAAAACTGGGCCTACAGAACTGTCTCACCTGTGTAAAAAATAAATAAAAAATAATAATAATGTCTGTCGCCAGGAGTAAATCCATGCTAACAACTGTGGCTTCAGCCCGTGCCTTATTGTCCCCAGTCACAAGACTGGCAGGGGGCAGGTGTCACCGATGTTGCATTTGATGTTTAATAGAGTTAATCTGTTTATGGAGGGGAACCAGATTTGTGTTGGCAGTGACGAGGCAGTTTGGTAGGCGGGCGGCATAGTGAAGTGATGTGACGGTTCGGTAATAATGCTGTTGCTTCCAGCTGTTGGGTCCCCAGCTGCTGTGTGTGTGTGTGTGTGTGTGTGTGTGTGTGCGCTTCTGTCTGAGTGTGCGTGCCTGTGTCTGTGTCTGTGTGTATGTGTGCGTGCGTGTACATGTGCGCACCTGCATCTGCGTGTGTGTGTGTGTGTGTGTGTGTGTGCGTGCATGCATGCATGCCTCTGTCTTTGTGTGTGCCTGTGTGTCTGCTTCCATCTGTCTGTCTCATTAACTAAAATGCTGGCAGAGGTAATTGGAGCCCAAAAATGCAATTGTTTTATTAAAACCAATTTTGCTTTTATACCTTTCTCTTCACAATTGTGTAGACTGCTTTCATTGTGTCCACAAGAGGGTGACAGAGCGCAAGAAATAAAAGATTTGTGCACAGCTAACTTTATAAACCTTGGATACATGACCTACATGTGATCCAAAGTCACTGTGCCCCTCCTGTTTCATACTGGCAACAAGCTATGCTATAAACTACAGAGGCAGAGACATTTACTAGCTAGTAATTATGGTTAACAAGCCTGATATACAGGTAACTGCCAAAATAAAGGCAATACTTTTGTAACCTGGGGGAGGCACTAAAACAGCCCAGGCCCAGGCTAGGAGAGTCCCAGCTGGGCGGGAGGGGGGCAGTCTTTGGAAAGGGGAGGGCCAGGCCTATCCTCCAACACCCCAATGGACACTCATGGTACTGCAACCATTCAAAGGTTTACCTAATTTACTCAGGTGTTGCCTTTATTTTGGCAGTTACCTGTATATCTATATATTTTCTTCATGTATTCATAAATTATATTTATGTAGCTTCCGTGTCACTTTTTCCTTTCTCTGGCATAGCTTTGTTTATCCAGCCAGCCAGCTATCTATGATAATATACAAGAACAATATACATCACTCTAGCAGAACATAACCCAACCATCTTGGTGATGTGTGCGTGTGTGTGCGTGTGCGTGCGTGCGTGCGTGCGTGCGTGCGTGCATGTCTGCGTACCTGTTTGCTTAAATGTATGCCTGTGCCTGCGTGTGTGCCTGCGTGTGTGCCTGCTTGTGTGCCTGCGTGTGTGCGTGTGTGCCTGCGTGTGTGCCTGTGTGTGTGTGTGCCTGCGTGTGTGCCTGTGTGTGTGTGTGCGTGCGTGTGCGTGCGTGTGTGTGTCTGTGTGTGCCTGCGCCTGCGCCTGCGTGTGTGCACGTGTGAGAGAATGAGTGCAGACTTCTTTCTTCCTTGTTGTGTTTGATGTGAAGCTGCTCTGCTGCTCTCAGGTTTAGCGGCTCTGAACGGCGGGCTCGGCGCCACCGGGCTGACCAATGGGACGGCGGGCGCGATGGACGCCCTGACCCAGGCCTACTCAGGGATCCAGCAGTACGCCGCCGCCGCCCTGCCCAGCCTGTACAGCCAATCACTGCTGCAGCAGCAGGGCGCTGCCGCCGGGAGCCAGAAGGAGGGTGAGTTCAGCGCACGTGGGGGAGGGGAGGGGGGGCCTGGGGGAGGGGCTGAGGGAGGGGCCTGGGGGAGGTTGGCTCCAGGTATGGGAATGAGGACAATGGTCTGGACACGGGGGTCCAGCTTTCTTATGAACCCTTTTTCTCACTCTTTCTCACTCATTCTTTCTCGCTTTCCCAACCTGCCCCCTCACTGTTTGTGGGGGTGAGGGATTATAGAGGGGCTATTCACAGCTCTCTGCCTCGACTACATGACATGGCAAGCTAATCTATGCATTAGCATCTCTGCCAAAGAATACTTCCTGATATCGTTGTGCAACTGACCATATTTTGACCACCTATGTTCCCCTGTTCTGCTGAGAGAACCTGGAAAATGTCAAATATTTCTTCTTTCTTCGGTCTTCCTTCTCCTTTTTACCCCCCCTTAGTCTCCTTTTGCTAATCATGAAATGCCCAATTTTGGATTCTATTGTCTTCAAATATTTTGGTAGCTCACATATTTAAAAGTGTCTTAAGCCACATGTTTTATTTTCTTGGTGCTTCCCTAAGGTTTTGGCCAACCCTTGCTTTCTGGTGTACCATAACTTATACGTATCCAAAACAGAGCGGTAGGGGCTAGAACAGTGGTTCTTAATCCTCTCCTCGGGGAACCCCAGCCAGTCCATGTATTTGTTAAATTCCACCACCAGCACACCTGATTCAACTAATCAACGCTCGTTAAGTAGAAATTAGTTGAATCGGGTGTGCTGGTGGTGGAACTGAACAAATACATGGACTGGCTGGGGTTCCCCGAGGAGAGGATTAAGAACCACTGGGCTAGAATAAGAGTGGAGGGACTGACTCCCTCTTCCCCCTCTCGCCATGTTGTGCCCTCCAGTGGACTCACACCCACATTGCTTTTCTCTCCCTCCAGGTCCAGAGGGAGCCAACCTCTTCATCTATCACCTACCGCAGGAGTTTGGAGACCAGGACATCCTGCAGATGTTCATGCCTTTTGGAAACGTGGTCTCTGCCAAAGTCTTCGTCGACAAACAAACCAATCTGAGCAAGTGCTTCGGTATGCTCCAGAGTCTCACTCCGCAAACTGTTTGACCAGCCGTTGTATGCATTCGATCTATGGTCCTTCTGGCAAATGCCATTTCGGTTTGCACACAGACCATTGAAGACTCTTTGCATTATTGTGTATCCCCATGTGTTCAGACTATCTGCGAAGGTTTATTTAGTCTGATGGCATGACATTTACAGGCTGCTACGCTTATTTTACTCCAGGTAATGCAAGCAGATATTTACTGTAGCGGTTAGATTTCCCTTGTTAAGGGTGTGGCATCAATATGAACCCCAGTGCTCCACATGTGGTGTGGTCTGCATTAGAGGTGTAGGATTTCACATGAATGGGATTCCTACATTATGTTTTTGGAAAAGTTAAATCATTGAGTTACCCCACTGATTACAAACCCAATGTAAGTACTGTTCTGTGTGGCTCAGTAGGTAGAGCATGGTTCTGTGTGGCTCAGTAGGCTCAGTAGGTAGAGTGTGGTTCTGTGTGGCTCAGTAGGTAGAGTGTGGTTCTGTGTGTGTGGCTCAGTGGCTCAGTAGAGCGTGGTTCTGTGTGGCTCAGTAGGTAGAGCGTGGTTCTGTGTGGCTCAATAGGTAGAGCATGGTTCTGTGTGACTCAGTAGGTAGAGCATGGTTCTGTGTGGCTCAGTAGGTAGAGCATGGTTCTGTGTGGCTCAGTAGGTAGAACGTGGCGTTGGCAACGCTTAGATTGTGGGTTCGATTCCCATTGGGGGCCATGTATACTGAAAAATGTGTGCATTCACTACTGTAAGGCGCTTTGGATAAAAACGGATAAATGGCGTATATAGTGGGTATAATCGGCACAGTGCTCTAACACAAGTGGCTCCGGTTTCCCTGTGATCTGGATTCTTTTTGGTGTACCATAACTGGTCTTGTCCAGTTTCAACTCCAGGGACCATCTCTCTTTCTCTCCCTCTCTATTGCATTCACACTCTTGTCTCTCCCTCTCTCACATTCACGCTCTCTCATTGTCTCTCTCCCTCTATATTGCTTTCACACGCACTCTCTCACACTCTTGTCGTCCTCTCTGCCAGGTTTTGTCAGCTACGATAACGCAGTGTCTGCTCAAGCTGCCATCCAGGCCATGAACGGCTTCCAGATTGGCATGAAGAGGCTGAAGGTGCAGCTGAAACGCTCCAAGAACGACAGCAAACCGTACTGATGTTAGCATTAGCGCTTTACTGCTCTCACGCTAGCACTACAAGGGTAAGTCCCCCATAAGAGACTGGGGGAGGGGAGTGGGGTGTGTCTTACAGCCTTTCTCCACCAGGGGGACACACATTTTATCCCTTCATTTCGAGCGGTTATTAAAAGTATTATTTTTTTCCTCCACATGAACACTTCCATTCCTGACATTTTTTTTTGCAGTACATGAGTTGCTGTTACTGGTAGAATTTTTTAAACCTGTGTAACTATTATTACTGACATGTTGTTACACAACAAATACAACACTCTTAAAACCTGTGAGCTGAAGAAGTTATTTAAACAGTGTTTCTGATGAACCCAAGAATGTGCCATTTTTAAAATGAACCCTCTTGTGCCATACTGGGAACTCTCCACCGCACCATTGAAGCTCCTCCATCTGGCACTGATATGGTTAATGTTTCATTGGTCCCTACCCTGTAGTCAACGGCAACATAATCCCTCATACGCAAACCATCCAACCATTCACCGGTGTTCTCTTGTTTTGCTTGGAATATTTTTGTTTGTCTAATTCTATTATACTACGTCTACATTATACTTTACTAGGTCAGATCACATTGGTCTTTGTTGGAATGGGATATTGTGTTGAGCATTATGGATAAAAATCAAATTAAATCGTAAGTCTTTCTACAGCTAAAAATTACAATGTGAAAGTGTAATGGGGGCCGGGGGAAACTGAAAATACTTGATGTTTCTTGAAAGATACAATTCAAAGTACAGAAAGCCACAGGCCTGTACATTTTATTTGTAAAAAAAAGAAGAAAAAAAAATTAAAATAAAAAGCAGTTCTATTTTTATACCAAAAATTTTTACTGCCTCAGAAAAAAACGGACTTTATTTATTGCCTATTGTTAATTTATTGGATAGGTGAAGAGCAGATCTTGTTAGCTGAAGTAGTCTTGTAGGATTCAAAACAGGGAACCATATTTACTGTCCTCTGCTTACGCACTGCACAGCCTCCTCCTCACTGCTCCTGTCCTCCGTGTTCCTGCTCCCTCCCCGCTCTCTTTCTCTCTCTCTCTCCCTCTGTACTTTCTCCTGCCTTCCATCTCCTTACCTTTCTTTACAAATTGTTTCACCCAAAATAACATCCATCCTCTTATCTCCTGTCGGGGAAAGACTGTTGATGGATTATTTTGGGTGCTTGATGTAAGTGAAAGAGTGCGTGGGTGGGTGTGTGTGTGTGTGTGTGTGTGTGTGTGTGTGTGTGTTCCCCTGTGTATTGTACTCTATCCTGTGCCTTACTCTTTATTTCAGATGTTGTGTATTTTGAAAATGCAAATTATGAGTGGGATCCCAGTTGTAAGATTTGCATTGCGATTCTGTTTCTTGTACCCATGACTGTAGCGGTTTATCTGTGTGCTGCAGTGGCTCTGTCCGTGTGTAACTCTGTCCTCTCCCTTGTTCTTATTCCCTAGAACATCTCCATGCCTGTTAGCTCATGGTTTGCCTAGCATGTCTCCGTGGCGTCCAAAAGCACGTCTCATCGTCCCGTCATTGTTTCCGATGTCTTTTCTGAGCTCACCTGATCATAACCTGGTCTCCTCCTACTGACCTTTTGAACCTAGCTTTGAACCTTTTTTGGAATTTTTTGTTTGTTTGTTTGTTTGTTTATTTGTTGCATGTGACTTCATTTTTGAGCTTTTGAATTTTGGGAGTATGGGAGGGAAGGGGAGATGAGATAAGAGCAGATAAATGTGAAAGCTTAGCTGCAGTCATACAAGAAACAAGAGCACACAAGTACAAGAACCTGTGGTAAAGTGTATTCTTTATTTTTTAGTTCCTATTTTTTTTCTCTTCCTACTTTCACGAGAGTAAACTTGAAAGATAGTACAGGGATTGGCAATACGAGGCCAGGATTGACCAGTGTCTACTTCCAAACTGTCTGATAAATATTAAAATCTCTCTCAGTGCTCTGTAATGGTTTTTACATTTTTCAGGCAGTGACGTTTTTGATAAGGCCATTTGAAGCGGCTCACTTTCTCATTTAAATCTATTTATAGAACCACTTTTTCTAAAGCAGTTTATGGTTTCAACAAAAAGAAAAAAAGGATTTGCCCTGTTCGGGGGGGAACTTGCTACCTAAGCGTCACCTTTTGCTGAACTGACTCACAGTAAGACAATCCATGGTTAAATGCACATGAAATTACTTATATTTTATACTCTTTAAATGTATAGAGATAAACAGAGCAACTGTGTCCTGCGTTATGATGTTGGTGCTTTTTGTGGATTCAAGTGTGTGGTTTCATCAGGAGTCTAACAGTCTTAAGTGTTTCATATTTTTAAAGACTAAAATTAGTTTACTTGAATAGACCAAGCCTTTCAAAATATTACCATGTTCTTTTTTTATGAGTCCCTGTTTGCTAAATTTCTTGAGTGATTAGCGATATGAAATCCCCCCCCCCTCCCCCTCAAAAAAAAAAAAGAAATAGCTTGTGAAGCATTGATGTTTTCTTTCTTTTCTTCTTTTTGCTGTGGGAAATGATATTGAAAAATTCTGTTGTTCAGCAAAATGTGATTTTTTTTTCTTGTAAATAAAAACCTAAATCAGTGGAATTTTGTGCCAAATTCCTGAGGTACACAGCTTTCAGTGTATTTCCTGTGAAATGATTTGATAACATGGGTATTTTATTACGTGTTTTGTAAGGATCCCTCATATTTAAAGATAAAGATTTGGAAAAAATAATAGCTTGCTAATCTGTGGTCATGTTGCCTGAAATTGTTAGTTTTTTGCTTTTTTGTAAAAAAGTGCCCATGTTCCCCTTTATTGTCAGGCTGTGTATGAGAGCCCCTGAGAGTCCGAGCCTCTGCAGTCTCACACACACACACACACACACACACACACACACACACGCGCTCATTCTCACACACACACAATGCAAATCAGTATTACCGTGCTATGTGTGTTGGGGGGATGCAGGGTAGAAGAGAGCACAAGGAGAGATACAACAGTATATATTTTTTATACTGTTGGTCTGGGACATGTTTTGGACTATATTGTGAGCATGTTTTGACACTTGGTATTCACCCTGCCATTTTGGATTTTATGTTCATCTTTGTTGCAGTTGAAGAAACGCTTACAATTAATGTTCGTTGTAATCTCCTGCCAAAGGCAATGTCCTTTGGAGAAAACATTCCTTGATATGGAATACGTCATTCAAATGGCCCTTTAATTTGAGCACTGAATTTCTTTGCAACAGTCGTAGAAATCTTCTCTCACAAACCGCAGCAGCTGGAGAAACGTGTTCAGGCGGTAAGCTTGGCCGTATTAAAAAACAGTGATACAGCCTGTGGCCTTAATTCAGGATTTGTGATCTCAGCATTTCAGACGTGTGATGTGTGGAGAGTTGTTCTGTAAAAGTAAAACCTGGAACACCTCTCTCCCGGGAGAGAAAAACCCAAATAGTCAGTTTGCCCTTGGGAACAAAACTGAAAAAAGTGCTGCCGACCCTATAGGAGTTAAAGCTGGGCAGTGTAATTACTATTATTATTATTATTATTATTATTATTATTAGACAAATAAGACATTGTAAAATACTACTGATTTAGTTGTAATAACTGAAAGATTTCTGTCTTGTAGCTGTTTCACAACTGAGCAAAACAATGTAAAGATTTTGATACCTGTGAAATATTCACCAAAACCTCTTGCTCTTTTTTCATGAAAGCTTGTTTGCTGAGTAAATGACACATCTTTTCATACTTTTAACTGTCAGTAAAATTCTCCAGGGTACTGACTTTCTGTTATGGTTTTGCCTGCTCGAAAGCAGACATAAAGTGCATTTCTACTGAAACTGCCAACACCGGGTCTGTCAGGCCTGTTAAGGACTCCCTATAGTCATCACTGCACGCCAGTATTTGCCTTTTTGCGTAGACTTGCAGCAGCATCAACAGGAACTCTCCTCTAAGTTTGCACTTAACCAGTGTCCGAAAATGTGATTTCCATTTCTCTTAGAAAGCCTTTGGTACAATGTAGGGATATTTTATTGTTGTATGTGGGTAGTGTTTGTCTCACAGTGTTACACAACCCAAATAGTTCTTCACAACGTGACACATTAAGCACAGATGGCTTTTGTTCAGCACTAGAACACTTTAAATTTTCACCAACAAATTCACTCTTCTCACAGAGCTCGCAGTGTTAGGTTCTGAACACCGGAGTAAGAGGGGGGAAATGTAGCCTTCTAAAACAGCGTTTTAGGAGCATGGTCTTATCGAACTCCGAGCTCACTTTGTTGAAGCACAAAAGGCTGTGTCCTTATAAAAGAGCTACTGTGGAATCTCTCACCTCAGGGGATCTCATCAACAGGCGTACTGCATCTGGTCATCTCACTCTTTGTTTTCCATATTCTTCTTTATAAATATCTTAAGTGCTATTTCACAATGATGTTAAAAAAACAAAACAAAAAAAAAGTCTTTATTTGTTTTTTTTGTGTCAAATTTGGGAGAATTATTTTTGGTTTCCTGTGCTGAAAGAACTATTCTCTGTAGATGAATATCATTTTTGTTTACGGTTCTTAAGAATTTGAATTAAGTGCAGTCGAGAAAAGCCAAAGTCCGTGCATTTCAGTGGAATCTGTACAGTTAAGTGTGATTTCTGATTTCTGTTTGTTTAACAATACTTCCAAGTCTTTTGTTGGACTTAAAGTACAAAAAGAGCAGGCTTTCCTATTTCTACAGCTTATTGTATTTATGCATTTTGTACCAGTGGAATTTTTTATACAGGAGATTAAAGGAGAAAAAAAACTATCCAAGAATTGTCTGGCCTTGTCCTGTGGCCAGCTTGAGACTGGTTCCCGCATTTGATTTCTGGTTGGTTTTAGGAAAGCTGGGTTTTCACGTAAGATTTTTCTAGAACTTTGACATGATTTCTTCACCCTTTTTTTTCTTTTTCCTTTTTTTTCCTGACTTTCTTTTTTTGTTTTTGGAAGGGAGCGGGGGAGTGGTAGTTTATTTTTCACTTTCATACATAATTATAGAAGCTTGTCTATAGAAAAGCGGTAAGTTTAATTTAATCCTGTATAGTGTCGTTTACACCATAAAATGATTAGGATAAGACGTATTTAGTCACCTTTTTGTGGATCAGTGTATTAGTTTAACAAGGAGATAAAAACTAATTAGAACCTTGTGTTAGTTTAACAAAGATATCACAGGAATTAGAGTTGTTTAGGTTTATTTGGTTTCGCTGTCCTTTGCTGTGAACCTAACTGTGTAGCTGGAACGGTCAGACTTATTTTTGTAAACGTATGTTCTTGTGTGATGCAGTTTTTTTTTGTTTTTGTTTTTTTGCTTCCGTCTCAGATATTAAACCGTTTTTCCTAATACTCGTCTCTTTCTGTGAGTTGTGTTGTTCTGGTGTCTGTCTCTGTTGTTATAACATTTGCACAACCCCCCCACATCCCCCTGTTTGCTGTCTTCTGTGTCTCTCCTTGTGTAGTGTTTTACAGCCAGTTCTGTTTTAGTGATCACTCCTGTCAGGTAAGATATAAATATAAGATATAATATAGATAGGTTTCATGTACAGTGGTGCTTGAAAGTTGTGAACCCTGCAGGGGGTGGTCATTATTTTCATATATTATATAAAAATAACCCTATAAAAACCTCATCTAAACCTCAATTCTTAACGAAGATATTCCAAATAAAGGACACACGCAAATAAATATATTTTCATGGTTAATTTAACAAAAACTCAAATATGCTTGTGTGAAAAAATATATGACTGCTTCAATCAATAACTTGTGGCACCTCCTTTAGCAACGATGATAAAGTAAACGTCTCCTATAGCCACTGATCAGGCTATGGAATCTTCTTTGAGGGATTCTCGCCCACTTCTCCTTACAGAACCCAGCCAACTCAGTGAGGTTTGAGGGCTGTCTGAGGAAGAAAAGCAGCCCCAGATCATGACACCCCCGCCACCATGCTTGACTGTAGGGATAAGGTTATTTTAGGTGGTGGGCAGTGTTGGGTTTTTGCCAGACATGGCATTTTTGATTGTGACCAAAAAGGTTGATTTTGGACTCATCCGTCCAGAGAACAGACTTCCAGAAACCTTCAGGTTTGTCCAGGTGGTCTCTGGCAAACTTAAGACAGGCAGCTTGGTTCTTTTTAGACAGCAGACTTATTCCTGGCCACCCTTGCATGGCAGTTCTATTCAGCGTTCTTATTGTTGATGGATGCACAATGACATCTGGTGTAGCGTGGGAGGCTTGTAGATCTCTGGATGTTATTCTCGGGTTGCTTTTTACTTGATTTATTATTTTTCTTGTGGCTCTTGGTGATATTTTATAAGGACACCCATTTTGAGGCAGAGTCGCTGTCGTGTTAGACACTCTCCATTTGTATATTATTTGTCTCACAGTGGACTGATTACACCCTCTATTTATTTCAATTTACCCTCCACACACGAGTCTCTACGAGGCAAGCTAATTCTCAGAGGGCAGCAAACTGCTTCCTTTGAGACGGAATTCGCCCACCCACGTCTGGAGACTCCCTTACGTGCTTCACGGCGGACCCGAGCCGGCTCACCCTCCCCCCCCCCTGGGACGCTACGATATCCGCCGCCCTCCAAGTCTTCATGATATGATTATACATCCTTCCCCAGACTGATGCGCCATCACTACTCTCTTCCTGAGGTCCTCTGAGGTCTCCTTAGATCCCGCCATGGTGTGTTTTGCATTCACCTGTATGGGTAACACCGAACTGACCTGGTTTTTACCTGTATTTATGAGAGTGCCACCCAAACTCTTTCCTAAAGATCTGACCTTTGATTGGTTAACTTGGTACCCAATTATATAGCCACCTGATTCTATTTACTTACTTGATTTAATTAAAACAGGAGGTTCACTTATTTTTGCACCTTAACTAATGATTTTTTTCCATATTTTTACTCTGCTATATGCACAATTTCCTCTATAAATATGAAATTGGTAAATATAGACCTTTTATTTCAGTTAAGAAAAGACTGGTTCTGATTAAATAAGGATTTTTTTTAAAGCTAAATTTCTATGATTGCACAAGGGGTTCACAAACTTTCCAGCATCACTCTATATTTATGTCTTTAAAATTGCATTGGGAAGATTCTTGCCCTGCATTATCAACCGCCATGGTGAGCTCAATGGCCATCTGACCAAACTGAAAACTGGACTAAGCCAGAGGAAAGGAATAAAATGCTTCTCTCTCTTGTTTAGAAGATCTGTTTCTCTAAAGATCATTTAAATTAAACATTCACAATATGAAGAAAAAAAACCCCACCATGGAATTTCAAGACCAGAGTCATCGGTGATTTAAACTGCTCCACATTGTTCTGCAATAGTTCTCATTGGCCACCATGTGTGGTGATGTCATGCTGACCAACACCAATTGGTTTACAGGTGAATTATTCCTGATGAGGGCCAGGTTGGATTGTCTCATTAGGAGTGGACTGTACTAGTGGACTGCTCTGGTACTCTGGGTGTCGCTTCTCCTGTTCACTCGTCCCTGCTTTTATCCCGTTCTCCACTGCATCCCAACAGCATAGAGTAAAGGGAAGAGGGCACATTTCTGCCATTGATGTCGGCTTACTAGATTGGTGGAATGTCCCATTTCGAAAAGCGTATAATTCACCCACTGATTTCCTGTCCCGATGAGTCTGTTCTCTTGAATGGATGTACAGAATCACAGCAGCCGCAGTTGTCAAAGAAAAGCGTTTGAACAAAATGTTTTTTTCTTCTTTTGTGTATATCCTTCCCAGTAGAGCAGTTGCAATAATTATATTTATATTATAAATATGTTGCATAAAGATGAAAACCCTTTAGAGTGGAACCCCCATTCAGGAAAAATACTCGCAATGTCCTAAAGCGCTGCAGATATGGATGCATGCCAGAAGGAATAATACTCCTTCCCCTTCTTCATCTGGACCAATCTGGAAAGGTCCTTAGCCGTCTTCTTCACTTGGACCAATCAGGAAAGATAATTAACCTACCCCTTAATCTTGAGCAGTCAGATAAGATCCTTAACCCCATCCTGCTCCAGATGGACCAATCGGGAATGATGCTTCACACTTGGCTGTTGCTCTGCTCTATTTTACATGTCGGTGTAAGACTGGGATACCAACCTGAGCTGTGACCTCATTTGTTGTCACTTGTCGTCGGCGTCCGTTCATCCACCTTCGAGAGAAATGATGGGTATGCAGAGCAGAATGTAGGTAGGCTCACTTATAAGGGGAAGGTGTGGATCCTCTGTGGATCCTTTGGTGCACACGTTTGCGCTTTGCCTGCAGGAACATTACATTACATTACCATTTCAGACGCTCTTATCCAAAATTACACAGTTTACATTTCTTTACAATCCATTTATACAGTTGGATATTGACTGAAGCAATTCAGGTTAAGTACCTTGCTCAAGGGTACAATGAGTGTCCCACCTTTGGGATTGAACCTGCAACCTTAACGTTACAAGCCCAGTTCCCTAACCATTATACCACGCTGCCTTTTTAACAAAACAGGAAAAGTAATCAGGTAGCTAGCTACAAGAGGTAGCATCTTGGAGCCTAGCTGAAGTTTGACATACTAGGTCTTCAACAGGCCTAGGTAATACAGGGTCTGCAGGTTTTGCTCCAACCACGCACTGCACCACCTGATTTCAAACTTCCTGGACCAAGGAGGTAAAGTTTATCGAAATCAGGTGACCATAAGCAAAAAATTATTGAGTTGAAGACCCTGTACTAGTACATAGGTAATACTTTTGAATTTAAACAGCTTTATAAATGACCATAAGCAAAATTATTGACACTGAAATATGGTAAACTGTGTACATCAAACATGCTTACCTACACACAAGGTTGCACTTCCCAGTATGTCCACTAGTGGGCGGATCTGTGGATCCTTTCGGCGCACACGTTTGCGCTTTGCCTGCAGGAACCACTGCCTGTCCTGGTCATGGAGTCGATGTTCAGGGCTGTTATGTCTCTTTTAGACACGTCCTTTAACCAGGGTTTTGGGCGACCTGTGATTCTGCTCCCATCTCCCCATAGAGAATATCTTTGGGGATGCAACCATCCTCCATACATGACCAAACCATCTGAGGCACCTCTGCTCCAGAATGGCGAGGTGGCTGGGCAGGTTTGCGTGAGAGAGGACCTCCTGGGTTTGTGATTTTTTCCTTCTAGGAGAATTCATTTTGTGAGCGGAAAGAAATGAACTCCAGTGTGGAGATCAATGCAGTAAAACACAACATGTCAAAAAGTCATCAACGGTCAGTTCAATCTCCATGTAGAAATAGACCTGAAATCAACTAATTCAGTTGGCTAAAATTCAAATCAAATAAGCCTTGGTTGGATGGCATAACTGCTGTGTAAATTGTTACAGCTTCATAAAAACGGAAAGGAAATCAAGTAACTAACTACAGGTGGTAGTATGCCATAGCTGAAGGTTGACATATTGATACACAGATAATACTTCTGAATTTAAATGGCTTGAAAAATAACCATATGCAAAATAACTGACAAACTGAAATATGCTAAAGTCTCCATCAAGCATACTTACTGACACACAATGTTGCAGATCCCAATATGTCCACTACTAGGCAGTATTTGAACAAATGCTAATCAAACAAATTCCACAGCTCATACAAAACAAATAAACGGTTAGATCTGCTACAGTAAATTACTGCATTTTGAGTTTGATTGGCAGAAAGAAAATAACAGTGAATACCATGAAGACCACAACTTAAGCCTCCTGCTCTTTGATGCTCTGGTGTTTTCTTGGTGATCGAAAGAGGGGTAAAACATTTTGAAGTACAAAAAAGTGCAATTGACCGAATCAAATCTGAAAGACAAGGGGCTTTGCATCCATTCAAATATAATTTTAAAAAACTGCTAAACCCGAGTAAGTGAATGAAGAATATAAAAAAAAACAGACACTGGCAAGAATATATGAGGAACAAGGAATATTAACTCAAAAATAGAAAAAATAGCAGGGGGAAAAAACAATGCAATGCAATAGACACCTAATAAAGAAAATGCACTGCTCACCAGCACTCATAACGGCGAAGAGCAGCTCCATGTATGTAACACCAGGAGGCGCCAAAGCTTTATATATTTTTAGAAGCCCAATACAGCCTATGTTACAGTGGGCTTTGAGTCAATCTAACCATTACAGGGACTACTTTTTAACTTAAATGAAATTATAGCAAGTGTTATGTATGTAGCCTCCTCACTAAACTCGCGATGTGGCATGATGTGAGTAATGAAAAAACTGATGAAAAATGGCAGCTCAGCTGATGACATCAAACAGGAGGCCTCACACTTGGCATGCACAAACAATATTGAAACATAATTGCGTCTTGCAAACAAGTCATCCAATTTTGATTTACTTTGCATTGAAAATGTTCGATTTGCACACTATGCAAGTATGTGTCAAAAAGTGCAGTGAACACTGGAAATTCATTAACTGGGACCCTGTGGTTAATATAGTAAAACATAGTCATCAACAATCATAGTCCAATCACCGTGTAAAACTGAACCTGCAATTAGACATCATTCAAATAGCTAAAGTGCAAATGAGCCTTTGTTGGACGGCATAACATTTTTTTTAAATCAGTTTAACAAAACAGGAAAAGTAATCAGGTAGCTAGCTACAAGAGATAGCATCTTGGAGCTTAGCTGAAGTTTGACATACTAGTACATAGGTAATACTTTTGAATTTAAACAGCTTCATAAATGACCATAAGCAAAATTATTGACGAACTGAAATATGGTAAACTCTGTACATCAAACATGCTTACATACACACAAGGTTGCAGATCCCAGTATGTCCACTAGTGGGCAGTGTTGCACACTTTTTAAATGGAAAAAAAATAGTGCGTGTATGCGTAATGAGTCTTGGGTGTTTCTGGACATAATCGTGGAGGGTCTTGTCAACCACAAAAGTAGGAGAGAAACTCAGGGTTTTGCATTGAACTTTTACTCCCATACAACAGTCAAGCATATTAAACAACAACAATACATGTTCTTTTACACAATTGTTCAAATAATATTTGTGGAGAATGTATCATCATATTTTACACCTCACCATCAAAAACCTTTTTATTAAATAAATATTTATATGGTAACAGCTGATATGGGGTACTGAATAGACATTTACATATTGAAACTTTCTTTGGAATCTAATTTACTCCTTTTGGACAACAGGATAATATTAATGCATTGTATCTTATAGTAATCATACCAAATACATTTAAGCATATTCAATGGCATATTCTGAACCAGGTTTACATACCCCTCTTTGCTGTGTCTTCCATTTGAATCATTTAACATTTAACATTTTGATATTCAACTGGAATCTCACAATGGATCATTAATTAATGTTTTTATGGTTAGTGTGATATGATTATTAATCCAACCTGAAAAAAATACACCTACTAAATTAACTTGGGCAAGATGTTTTGATGTATGTTGAAAATATAATGGTACACTTAAAGATGTTGAGGGGTGCTTCCACTATGCTGAACTCACATTGATTGTGTTATTGATCCACAAGATGGCACTCACAGTGCAATAATGGTTCACAGCTGCAGTGAAAAGGCCAGCCCTTAAAAGGGACCAGGGAAGTTTGTCTCATTTGTTGATGGGCAGATGTAAAGTTAACTGCCAAAATAAAGGAAACACTTCAGTAAATGAAGGGTTCTGATGGCTCTCTTATGGTGTGGGGTGCATTTTCTTGTCCTGGCATGGTTTAGGTCCACTCAACCCTTTTAGAGGGCACAGTAAATGCAGATAAATGCAAAGCTATTCTGAGTGATCACCTCCATCCTGTGGTGAAGCATTTCTCTCCTGAGGGGAGTGGTCTCTTCCAGTATGACAATGATCTGAATGGTCTGATGAGAATTAAACTGATGTAAACCATACGCCATGGCCATCTAAGACACCAGACAGTTAACCCAATTAAACATTTATGGGAGCTTCTGGAGCGGCGTTGTTTTCCAACACCATCAACAAAACACAAAATTATAGAATTTCTCATGTAAGAATGGTGTTGCATCCCTCCAATGCAGTCCCAGACACTTGCAGAATATATGCCAAGGTGCATGGAAGCCATTCTGGCGGTTTGTGGTGGACCAATACCCTATTTAAACATGTTATGTTGGTGTTTCCTTTATTGTGGCAGTTACCTGTATATATTCATATGCGCTCCTGTTTCTAACCAGATTTGATTGAATTTACAAGTGATTTTATTGTGTATGCAATTTTAAAAATGTTAGTGTGGGCAATGGGTTTCAATCTGCTTCAGATGGCTATGCTAACATTTCCACATTATTTTCAGGTGGTATAAACAAACAGAAATCAAGGAGTCTCTCTCTCTCTGACTGCAGGCAACTATTAATGTAAAGAATTTTACATTGTGTTTTTAAATTGTTAGACCATTTGGGGGAGTTGTCCATTTTAGACAACAGCCTTCATTACTGTATGTTGCTGTACATTTTTAAAGTTTGCAAATCAAAATCAATATAACATCTTATAAGAATGTACAATTCTTGTAAATCAAGTCAAATGTGATGTTACTGTTATTAAAACCTTTTGAGCTTTGTCTTTTTTGTTTGTTTCTCACATAGCAGTTTCTGTCTGAGTTGAAAAATGTTATGCTTGCTCAAATGCATTACTCAAAGCTATGCTAATAAAGCGTTTTTCTTCATTAGGTTATGGTATCAGATGTATCTAGGTATTTACAATTTGAGGCATGGTTCTAAAATTGAGATCGATAACTGCAGTAGTGCTTTAGTAATGTCGCCCGTACACACGCTGGTCTGGGAGTGTTAGCTAAATCTGTGTCACTGTTGCTCTTAAAACTGATGTGGACGCACTTAGGTTCTCTGGTCTCTCTAGATAAGAACATCTACTAAATGACTAATGTAATGTTCTTCTGAGATTCAATAGAGGCTGTTTTTGTATTTTTCCTTCACACACATACATCTGCATGTATAGCAGTCGCAGTAACAGCATAGCTGAAACCTTTGATAAATTACGTTGTGATCGAGTAATATGATTTAAGGCACACAGGGAAATTATCACCTTGAGTTGTCCATGACTCACTGCCGGTAATGATTCTTGTGTCGCGTTTCGAATACCTCAGCGCTGATAAACCATTTAATTTAAGGATGGTTTGATGCCTGATCCTGCTCCAGGGAACTCTCGTGAACAATGGCCCAAAGAGCTGACCTCAGGTCAGTTGTAAGTGGATTATGTAGAGAGGACAAAATGTTATTTCTAATGAACTTGTGAATTTCATTAATAGATTAAAAATGAAAGGTTTGATTGGCCCCTGTGGTCACAGGGTTCGCCACAGCAGCAGTGAAGCCATGCTAGTTTAGCTAGTTTCTATGATCTGCTACATCATGCATATATTTCAAGTGCTGTATCATTTACTTGACCGAAGAGATGAGCAGTGCCTGTTCCTTCTTGGCACTGGATGACCCTGCATGGAAAACATGTCTGATTGTAAATGGCTTTCAAACTGAGCCAACTTAGTTGACATTTTTTAGAGATTGAATGCTCTGAATATTTCACTACAATTTCTGAATACAATTATTGTCTCACAGTGATAGAATCAATGGCTTCTTGAAGAAATACATAGAGTAATCTTCACAATATCATTTTTTTTAAACCTCTTTTAAAATACAATACATGAAGACTTGGAAACATAATTAAATGATCATCCCCAACACAATAGATTGAAATATAAAAGTTGTAATGCAATGACCTATCTATACAAATTACAATTACAAATACAAATATTACAAGAATAATAACAAACATTCTCCAATTGGGTCAAATCTAGATTAACAAAAAATAATTAATTTTTCAATCATGGAAATCCAAAGACATTGCTTTGATTACAACATTCTAATGAAAATATGATCAATTAGAAGGAAATATCAGGTCTTTTCTACAATATTTTGTTTATTACAGATCGGGTGATTTGTAACACTGTAGCGGTGTCACCTACTTACCACTAGAGGGTACCACTGAGCTGCGGAGATAGAATGAGCTCAGATAGAGGCTGGCTAGGTTCTCTGGCCCTAGAGTTAACATCAGCATCTATGACACCAACACAAAACGAAGCGTCCAAAACAAAGAAATCGTGCTGGTGTAATAAAGACCGGGATAAAGAATACCAACTGATTAAATCTGCGTCGGGAGATTTAATGAAAGTTGGGAGATTTAATGAAAGCGCAATACAGTGTTTGTCAACATTTATTTTGTCACATATTTTCCATTCTTTATTTGGCCGTCCGAACTGACAACTTGTTCTAAAAGAGATTATTTTTACATGAGTATCTGGTGGAGGATTTCTAAGGGACAAGAGGGACCCCTTAATTTCATATTTTTACATTTGAATAGCCTGTCTGTGAAGTATACGTGACAACATACAATGTATATTATAGACATTACAACGAGATCACATGATATACACATACGGCAATATGTGGTATACATGCTGAATTGTGTGGTATACATGGGATTCATATGTTTTATGACGTGAAATTCATGTAATTTTTCGTAAGGGAAACTATACATCAACTAGCTGGCTAGCTAGTTAACCAATTGACTCCATTCCGGTTTCAGACATTTCATTGTCTTGTTTAATTTGATCGTTTAGCTGGTTAGGGGTCGCAGAAAATAAGAATGGGGACAGGAGAGAAAATAATATTTTCAGCATTTTCTTACAGTTTTCTGTGATTATTTGCTTTTCAGTTAGTATAAGGAAATACTGAACAATGTAAATTATATTTAGCTAATCTAGACCATCGTTCAACATTAAACCCTAGGTATTTGTGCAAGCCATTTTATGTATAGCTCTTAATAGTTTAAAGTATGCCTGCTTAGACCAATGTCACGGGAATTACACCAGCATAAACAGCCTTTTTATTTGACTTGGATTAGGTTTCTGGAAAGTGAAATATAAGAAACGTAGCCTAGTGATAGGCTAAACACTGAGACCAATGCCTGTGTTTTGCTTTTTGGGAGATTTTTCTTCTTAAGTTGAATTTGGAGTCAATTCCCTGCGAGGATTTCATTTAACACAAATACCATGCGCTTTAACAGCCCCTCAGAGTGACCGTCTCCATAGCAACGTTTCTGCATTTCATGGGAACAGAATAATGTTGTAGCATTAGGACAGCGGACGTTTGATGAAGAATAAAAATGGAATGGAAAGCACAATATTGTGCATTATTGTGTGTTATTCATGCGTTTTATCATGCATTATCAACTGTGCAGCACTGTGCTTCACCGTTGTACATTAGCGAACGTTATTGTGCACTATCATACGTCACCATATTATTGTCTTGTTATCGCGCCTAACCGTGTGGTGATACCACACATGATAATGGTTTATCATTGTGCATTATCACGTGTTATGGTTGCAAATTATCGTGTGTTATTACTGCGAGCACAATCTTGCGGTATCGTTCCAGAGTTATTGTCTGATTTTATCACATGTAACCGTGTGCTGTCTTCATTCACGCGCGTTATTGTTTCAGGTTATTATCATGTGTTATCAGATTGGTGCGCATTACCACGCGGTATTCGCAATATTTAGTATTACCATTTGCCACGCTATCTTTGTCTTATTCAGTCAGGAAATGGACAGAACCATTTTTAAAGACCCCAGGAAGACTAGCCTGTCGTTTGCGCGTCGGCTAATGGGGATCCTGAATAAACAATAAACAATAAACCATGTTCTTATGACAGCTTCTTCGGTTAGGCCTACTTGTCTTGTTTTTTTAGTATTAAGTTATTATCGTAGATTGAGCTAAATATAATTGGGGTTTTGGGGAAGATAGAGGGGCCAAAAGTAGCAGGCTCGCTGCACTGGTTGGAAGCGAATTAATTTCCAGGTTCCATGGGAAAGAGTAGGCTAACTACCAATGTGAAGATGGTAGGCTAATAGACAGCATCGCATCGGAGTTAGCGAGTCAAATCGTGGCACAGTGTATAAACTGAGTTATTTGGTTGGTTCTTTGAAGCACAGGAACCTAAAGCCGTAACAATTTCAAACAACTGAAACATGGAAAAATTGGAAATAAACAATGCCAATATCCTTTCACCGATAAACAGCGAGGTTTGAGGAATTGTGATGTTCTATTTATAAAACGCACTGAATGGTTAAACACACTTCCAAATATATGAATACATTAAAATCCGAAGAGGCCACAGGTAAGCCAGTTCATAAAGACATGCATATATGTGTAGCGGAGTTTAGAGACGTGAGTGAGCTCTTGAGCGTCCGCTACAGAATGTTACGTCACCCTGGACGCACGCACCCGCACACTCACACATAAGAATCGTGATCTTACCAAATTCAGCAAACTTGTTTTCTGAAATGCACCATTGATACTACAAATCCCTGCTTCGCAGTTTGGTCTCAGTTAGCTATATATTTAGCCTTCATTATGGAGCTGTAAGTGAGCGTAACACACTGACAAAGAACGTTAACAACAGGCAATTATGCACGGCTGCTTCTAACAGGGTGAGCATTGTCACCCAACAACGGTAGTATGCGCGCGTTATAAGCCCGCTCTGGCGGCGGATTTAACCATAGTTAAACGTTCAGTCGCTGCATTTTTAAAAACGGTCACTTAAGACGGTACTGGTAACTCCTCTCCCACCACTGTACAGTGGCAGAAGCTGTGGACATCATCCAAAGTTCCCTGAACTGTTATCCGTTTGTATGCACCGATTTCATTTAACAAGTTTAGTATGTGCTAATATCATTGGAATTGTTCATATTGCAGGACTGGTCAATGCTACTGTAGATTTAGAGTTAGCCTGTGTTTTTCGTTTCTGTTTTGTGTGTGTGCATTGTTGTGTAGTATGTGTGGGTGGTCTTACAAACATCCAGCCCAACACATTCCTGCTTGTTTTTTTCCCCTTTTTTCTCCCTTTTTGCAATTGCCAAAGAGCACTGAGGCTGAAGTGTGTGCACTCCTCCTGTGTAATCACCTGCAAGCCAGTGACTGTTTTACACCTTACAGTCCAAACAGCGCTACAGGAGAGTTAGTGATGATCTGACGATAGTTGATAGGGTTGTTGGTCCTGGAACAACAAACTATAATGAACTAGGAACATTCCTCACTTGGCAAAATCAGGACGACCAGTCAGCGCATGATGTAGCCAAGGCCAAGGCCTGACGCTGTGATTATAGTAGGGCCGCACATGTGGTTGTGGTGAGGGCCTTCACTAGCTCAGCCAATTGGGAGCCCCACCGGGTTTGCATGTATGTGTGTTGATTTACTCTGTTGTTGTGCTGGTGCTGGTGGTGAGAGTGGGCTGTCAGGCGTGCATCTGGCCCACCATTGAAATCTCTCTTTCTCTCTCTCTCTCGATCTGTCATCCTCCTTTGTCCCTTTATCTCCCTTTCTCTCCTCCTCTCTCTTTCCCTCTGTTACAAACGTATTCATAGTGCTGTCCAGGCCTAAGGTCCTGTCCTAAAGTGACAGTAATCCAATCACAACAGAAAAGGGGTGAGTTCTAACCCTTACATGTGTTTTTCATATGTGAAAACCAAATCAAGTGACACCATCACCATGAAATGTTGATGATTGTTCCTACCATGTATTAATGCACATCTTGTAAGTCGCTCTGGATAAGAGCGTCTGCTAAATGCTTAAAATGTCAAAAATTTCAAATGTAAATGTGCTGACTGGTCTTATGTATGGAGTGGTCCTCCAGTTAGACAATCTTACATTCCTGGGTCTCCAGCTTTGCTGCATGGCTGTTTGGTGTCTTTTTCTGTTCCCTCTGGGGTGAGCTGTTGGAGAGATGAAGCCTACATGGAGAGGCCATCTCTGGTGGCATGGAGCTGTTGTGTGATGAAGCGGATGCTTAAAGCACACGCCCAGTGCTCCACAGACAGCAGCAATGTAGTGTGATGGTTAGGGAAATGGGATTGCAACGCAAAGGGTGCAGGTTCGATTCCCAGGTGGGGCACTGCTGTTGTACCCTTGAGCAAGATACTTCATCTGAATTGCTTCAGGAAAGATCCAGCTGTATAAATGGTTTGTATGTAATGAAATGTGAACTGTGTTAGTCGCTCTGGATAAGAGCGTCTGCTAAATGACTGTAATGTAATGAGAAGTCATCGGGCATCTTGGAGAACTTGGTCGAGTGGAATCATGTCAGAGTTTTCTTTGAAGAAGTGCTTGCCAATGATGACTTGTGTTTTTCAAGATGGCTAGACGTCATAATTAAATTGATCAACTAAACAGAAGTCTAGTTTAAGAGGATTGTCAAAATAGTGGAAAAAGCAGTATGGGCAAAGAAGTTCAAGGTGTACGGTGTCGTCCTGCAAAACCAGCCACATGACCTCCCAGTTCAATTCAATTCAATGGTGCTTTATTGGTAGGACAACCAGCGCAGTATTGAACATACTTAAAAGCTGTACCTCTTTGTATCTTTACATGAATCACCATGATTCATTGCTCACTACCTTCCCTGACAGACATGCACAAAACCCTGTGTATGGCAGTCAGGGGACAGAAAAGAACAGAAAACAGTAAACATAACAAACTAAATGTCACTGCAAGGTGCATAGTTTTATATTTGCTATGTATTAATTAAAGGAGTGTGAAATGGTATCTTACACAAAACCCATTCTGCTCATATCAGTTCCATACTTTTTTCACTGAAAAATATCTAGAATGAAGCCTCTATATAAGGAATGAGTCATAAGGCCAAATCTACAACAGTATTGTGTTCATTTTTTTACATCATTTAATCAGTTCCATTATTCAGCAGCCCATAATGTGTGCTTGTCACATGCTTCCATTCAAAAACATCTTTGACTGAGAGGGTTAAAGTGGGATGTGGGCACAGGTTAAGTGAGAACTGGGAATTTATGTAATTAACAGGCACAGATAGTGGAATCTGTGCTCTCATTGTCATGACCTGAGTTTCCCCATCCAGTTCTTATCATACAGAAACAGCCTCCCTCCCATTCCCCTGGGGGTTCTCCCTCCCTCCTTCCCTTCCCTCCATTCTTCCATACTTTCTTTCATGTTATTCCTGAGCCAGTCCTGCGTACAGAATGCATGTGAAAGATCCAGTTCACGCGTGTGGATATTTTGGTTGCGTTTGGGCACACTGTGACCGGACCTAGCCTTTTCGAGGTTTGCGGCGGGTTTTAAAGTCTGAGGTCTCATCTACATGAAGGATTACGGTTGTTTCGCGCGAGCGGTCTTCAGGATCGCGCAGTGCTCAGAGCCACCACTAGGAGGGCCCCAGGTCTGCCGTTTCAGTGGCTCTGGGCTCTGTTGTTTCTCATTCGTATTGCTGAGGATTCCACATGGAAGGCAACATTCTGCCACGCTTATTCATCTGAAAATGGTGCGACTTGCCAGTTATTTTTTCTGCCGATGTAAACGTCTTCATTCTTCTGTGGGGGAGAGGGAGGAGCAGGTTCTGTAATAAAAGTGGCCACAACAATGAAAGCAAAAACGTTAAAGGGGAAAACACAATCATGTTTCTGTGGTAAACATTTAGCGCTGTAGCATTATCCCTGATCCCTGAACCACAAAAACAACAAAAACACAGCAGTGACATAAAACCACAGACTCAACTCCTTTCTGTATGTAGACCCAACTCCTCTCTGTTTGTCTCTGTCTGTAGACCCAGCTCCTCTGTCTGTCTGTCTTTCTGTCTGTAGACTCAGCTCCTCTGTTTGTCTGCTCACTGGGTTTTGAACTGAGGGGGTGCTGGGAGTTACGTGTGGTCTGGTGTAGCTCATACTTCCTATTTTGTCCCATAGTTAAGTTGTATAGCCTGTCAATATTTCGAGTTTATATTTGTCCTGGTGTTCGTAATTCCTGTGGCCTTACAATAGCAACCTGATAATCCTGTAGCAAGGGTAACTACTGAGATTATACATCTGAAAGATAAATTGTTATTTAAAATGTTTCAAATACAGACTCTGGCTGTTTGCAAAGTGAAAGCATCTATTCCCTTTCTGCCATAGGATCAGCAGAGTACCCAGTTATCTGCAAACAGCTGCAAGCAGCTATCTGAGATCCTCGGATTACCACTGCATGTACTCCTCCCAAGGACCAGCCAAGCACCCCCAGGCTATCAATTGTCCACAGGGGGAGATATGCCCCATCATGTCCCATTGGCACTAGCTCTCTCCTGTAGTAATGTGGGAAAAAGCCTCGTTTTTGCTGGTAAGTGCATTGGAGGAATGCATGTGCTTCAGCTGCAGTGCTTCTGGTAGGCAGGTGTGAAAGGAACAATGGGCAATTCCAAATTGTAGAGAAAAAGCGGAAAACGTATTTTTTTTAAAAGAAAAAAAGGGCAATTTGTCCTTCTCGGAGACGTCATAGTATGCTGGTTATTTACCGCATGCACTGTTTTTTGAAAAGAGAGCAATGAGAGATTGTGTCATCATAAATGAATGTTCGGTTTTGTGGATGACTTTGTGACGACCTTTGTTGCCAATGGGCAATGCACACGGAATAAAGGTCTCCTCGAAGGTTATCACCATCTCCGTGGCAACCATCTGAGTCCTCATCTCGCGGAGAGAAATGAGTTATGAAAAGGCTAGCGTGAAGCTGGGATTAAAACATGGTCTCCAGGACAGTGTCAATCAACTGGATATCTTTTCCTTTTTTATATTATAACATTGTATTCTGAGGCGGAGCATAGGCTATATATTGACTGTTATAGGTTACCGCAGAAATGTTACATTTATATGAAAAGGGGAAGTCAATAATGACCTGGAACTTTTGCTGTTTAAATATCGTTATCTTAGTGGTATTTAAGTTTAAAATGTATAGCCTACATGAATATCACAACGTTGCCTAATATGATCTAATTCTATTTTAAATTCTATTTTGTATTTTGTTTAATGTCTGGGTTGTTGCGTTTGAACAAAAACACGTAGGCCTATAACTGTTGTAAATCATGTATAAATAATCAATACATTTAACAATAATAATAATGTATTATTGAATTGCCTTAAAATTTACCCAATTCTATTCTAATGTAGTGTTGTGTAGAAGCGTGTTACACATCAGCTCAATAAGCAACAAATCGTCACATTTCAACCATGGATTCGATATTTCAATATAGAGAATGAGTGGAATTGACGCAAATACAAGATAAATGTATCAACCATGTAGCCAATATCAGTTATGACACCAATACCTTTCGTTTCGTGCATTTCCTGTATAATTATCCCATCGTGCTGTTGTACTAGCCAGCATACAAGATCTGCTTCCGCGGCTGATCCAAATCCTTTGAGTCTGACTCCCAGACATAGGTTCAGGATTGAGAGACGCGTAAAAAATTTGACTGAACTGGCTTGACCCCAGCGCGATTTGGTATTTGCTACTCGCACTCATTTAGAGTCGCGTGGCAATAAAGCAGAACGTGGTCAGATCCTGTTTGAAACCGAAGATCGTGCGTGCGGGGGATCTCGAGAACACGATACAGTTAAAGACCTGCTCTCTCTGAGGGCTTTCTGGACATTTTAGCTGGTCTCGTTTGTCCTTGGGGCGCCAGCACGTCGCCAGGCAGGGGTGTAAACATTACATTAGTTAGTTATTTGTTCCAAGTATTCCAATGAAAATCTAGTATTTCTCTCTTTTGCTTTTTTCAACATCTCCCGATATCCACAAACAGGTATTTAGCACAAAATTCAAGAATCTAAAACGTTAACGAATTCTATTTATGGGGAAAGTAAAGCTTTAAGCGAGGGAGGAAAACCATGTAGGCCTAATATAGAAATATGTGTGATCATTGAGAGAGCAGACAATGTCTACCGCGACGCAATAGGCCTACTACCATGGTGTATCACATCTGAAATACATATTTCTTAATTTTTCCAGGATTGAGATATCAATTTCATCCATAGCTATCTAGATTGACCAACCTATAGGCCTATCGCCGTGTGGTTAATGTGGGGGGTCGGCTGATCTGAAACAAAAAAAATCACTTTAAACAAAATACTGGGGATTTTATAAAGAGTACCATCATTAAGTTATGAAAAATATTGTCGAAAATCGTGTTCATTGGCTGACTCTTGTGGGGCTATAGACACTACAATTAATTTAAATCTTCGTGTCAACCATCTCATTACACAATCTTTCTGCTCAGCCCTCTGCGTTAGTTCACATTCCCCACACGCGTATAAAAACAAAATAAAACCAAAGGTGACGTTCAACAGTAGCCTAAACTTCCATCCTCTTTCCCAAAACACGTGCTGGCAAGGACAACTAGCCTACATATTGGCCTCGCTGCCACGCCGTTCTCGTTGGCGGTTCTGTTTGAAATTATTGCGGGGGGGGGCATACAATTTGCACATCTTTACCAAGCTGAGCGAGACACCCAGAGACCTGTAAAAAAGGAAAAGCGAATGAGAATAAAAAAGAATGACTGAGAGATGCACATCAGCTAATTACAGATGTACATTCATTCTGGTACAGGGATCGAACCCAAGTTTAAAAGCATTTCAATCAGACACTACATCCTGCCTCACCAGAAAGGACCATACGGCTTCTAGTGGCGCCTTTTCCATATGCCATTATTATTGTTATTATTATTAGCTATTAGTTGTTGTAGGCCTAGTTGTAGCAGTAGTAGGCTATTACAGTGATATTAGTATTTTCGTTGATTTAATTGTTGTAAACACGACATGAATGTTTAACCCTTGTAATATGTTGTATTATATTTGGACAAAAAGATTTGACCCATTTAGGGTCAACTTTTGACAGAATATTGACATCTTGATGTTTTTGTTTATTTCTATAAACACTTTGCACCCCATTTTGATCCTTCCGCCAGTTTTGGCCACAAAGGAGAATAGGCCTTTATGAACTAGCAGCTAGTATAAATAAGAGGGACATATGTTTGCTCACCTCATTTTTATTTCAATCTGAATGTTATGTGTATAACAAATATTGAACAAAAACAAACAAATGTGTAGTTTCGTATTTGTTTCATTGCTTGGAGACTACAAACTGCTAAATTTGTGACAATTTATTAAATAGGCTCTGTAGCCTATTAAAAATGTATATGAATAACTAATACGAATGCACATTAATGTCCATATTGCATTCTATGAAATACTCAAGTATTTACAGTAGCTACATTTGGCCGACACACCCTTAGGATTAATGCAGCGCAAAGTCATTAGCATTCCATGCTAATCCTCCACAGCAGTTATAGTTTAAATCTTGAAGGCTAAAATAAGCCTAATATTTTTGGACAGTAAACACTTTGTCTGTCCAAGTATGTTTATGATTAATACATTTTAAAATGTGGCGTGCAGGTAAGGCGGTAAAGGGGTGAAAACGAATAAGCATCATATCATCTTTTAAGATGCAAATATTTTTTATCTCCTCCTGAAGGTATCGTGCTCAATATTTATGATTAATTATCAATCAATCAAACTTTATTTTTATAGCTCATTTTACAAAACATTTGTCACAATACGCTTTACAGCAGATCCCGGCCTGAACCCCCACAAAGGCAAGCCTAAGGTAACAGTGGTAAAGGGAAAAAACTCCCGAGGTGGAACAATATCTCTTCTTGTTGAAAAATAAATCGGACCTCCCAGCATAAGGAGCGAAGGCAGGTCGATCTTGTTAATTTCAGGTTGAAATTGACACACTAATTACGGGGCAATGTGGTGGGAGAACACTAGAAGGCAAGATTATACCTCGCGCTTCTTATCAGATCCCCATAAATTTCACCAATTAAAAAATCTTCGAGGCATTTCACCGCCACAGGATATAAAATGCTCCATCACTCACAACATTGGCCATCGCTCTCCACCATCAGATTCAATGTGATGTATTAGATGCAATGAATTACCCCATGTAACAAAACATCGCGAGCTGAAAGGCTGATAATCTGGCGCGGAGAGATAAGGATTCATTATTCCAAATCATTATGAATCCAGCGCTGGCTGTGACTTCTTTCTTAATCAGCATCTCTGATCCCGCGTACGTGAGGGCTGCAGATAAGCCGTGAGTCGTTTATAATTCCCCCCTCCTCGGCCTAATATTTTTAAATACAAAAAAGAAAGGAAGGAAGAAACGCCATAAAAAAAACACTGAGGTAGTTCGAGCCTACATCCCAGCATTATACAATACATTCGAAAACATTGCCGGATCGTTGTGGTCATGCAAGGTCTGATCAACCCAAATGGTTGTCACTGCATACACTATGGATAATAAACATGTTTTGACTATGGACAATAAACATGAGAAAACAAACGGGGGAAGGGCTACAATTGAGAAATGTGTTTTAAAAATACATATATATATAGGCTAAACGTTCTGATTAAATGATAGCTGACTTTAATGGAAATTAGTTTATAATTGTTTTTAGTCATAGGCTACTAGTAAGGGTCAATAAGGATAGAAAGAAAAATAGACTGGTACAGGCCTAATAAGATCAAGGTAGCCTACACGATGTATCTGGAAACACGAGATTGCAAACGCAAAATTAGCCTACTCTGACAAGATTCAAATGAAACCGATCGAAAACGGTACAGCCTACAAGCAAACAATTAACTTTTACAGTCAACCGTTTAAACAGTCAAACCAGCTGTATGAATATACCACACAATGAATTGCTTCGGGAACGCGATTAACATGTGGATCACAGTCCCTCGGTATATCTGTATAAGACTCTCAGCACACAAAATACGTAAATTCAGAAAGCATAGGTAAGTAAATTTGAGGCATAAACGCAACTTGTATTAATTAAACCGCGCGCGGGCTGTCAGTTGGTTGGCGCGCATTCACACCGCCATGCTGGAGCTCACGTCAGTTCCGACATAAATCACGCGATTCTTGTGCAATTACTAGAAAGCAGCCATTATGTAGCCTATGTTTGACTGTGGGTTTGGCGGCCCTTAACCAACATTCGCCTCTCAACGAAAATGATGGCATTGTAAAATTATTATACATGTTCCCACTCACTCAGAGGAATAGTCTTCGTGCAATCCATTGTTTATATAGGCTACATGTTCATTTTCGTCCTTTTTTCTCTTCAGACAATAACAATGTTTAAAATTGAAATATAATAGCGAATTAGCATGTTGCTATATTAGCATAAATGTGATTCATTGAAAGGGATCAAATGAATTAATTCACAAGATCTCTTTTTTTCCCAGACATTAGTCATCCTGATGATTGTAGATAGGCCTACTTATGTTCTTATCATCTGTGGAATATATACAGTGATTTGACCTTTGTATTTTATTATATCAAAGGCATCAACAAGTGTATTTGCTATTTTCGCGTATTAACAACACCTTTATATATGATGGTGACGCAATTTATTTTATCATAAGCACTGTATTTACTTCTAAGGCAGCTTATTAAATTATTATCTTCCTGATGTGCTGAAACCTAATTCTGTTAAAACTATTGAAATACTAATTGTGTCATTCAAAGCTCCCATTGCCCTGGAACATTGAATTATTCATTATTTATAGACATGACTTGGCTCGTTGCTTCCGTAAGTTTAGCTACAGAGAGATGTTTCCAGTCAATTATCTCATTTTTTAATGGGAATATCACATCTAAATTAAATTAAGTAGGCTATATGCACATTGACATTTCATTTAATAGGATAATACGATTATTATAATTTGCTTACACTTTTATTAGTATTGGTGGAAGTAGTAGCCTATAGTAGTGGTAGGCACGTGCGCAAGTGTGTTCGTGAGGCCCCGCTCAAAACCGTTCTGGACATAGATATTGCAAAGCGAAAGCATGGGAGATTCCAATATACAAATTCTCAGATCAAGCAGAAAACACTTTTCATTCCTGAAATATTATTGTCTCTGATTGATGTTTTCATTATACCACATGACGCCGGAAAACGGCAGGCTATTGGCTGTACTTTGTCCATGCATCACACCTGGTTTTTCTTTTACCACGTTATGGTAAAATGGCACAATACATGTACACACAGGCTTACACAGCAGCACCGACCCGGAAGAGCTCTGATCGAACGTACAGCAAGTAGCCTGCGGTAAGTGCATTGGTTGGTGTGCGCGTGTCTGTT
Organism: Aldrovandia affinis; assembly: GCA_029706075.1. Taxonomy (NCBI): domain Eukaryota; kingdom Metazoa; phylum Chordata; class Actinopteri; order Notacanthiformes; family Halosauridae; genus Aldrovandia; species Aldrovandia affinis. The sequence goes on from JAINUG010000023.1 coordinate 3,322,094, forward strand.
GGCTGGGGTAGAACTGCAACGCGCCCAGGTTTCCCCCCCGGCCACTCGATGTCCAAATGCCATGAGCGTTTAAATCAAGGTGTCATTTGTCCTCAAATCCACAACAGGCCATAAAAGACAGTAGCCAACTTCTGCTCCGCAGGTCAGTAAATATTTACTTTTTTTTTCAACCCTCTCTGTTTCTTTATAAGAATACGGACTATTACTTAAATGTAGCCTTGCAGACTACAGTCTCGAGAATGTCTCGTTCACTGTCGCTCTAGATTAACATCGCTAATTATTGTTTTGTTGAACGCGTCGATGTTTAAAAAAAAAAAACTGAAATAAAATGTTTTGATTCATTAAAAAGGTTCGTTAAAAAGAAGGACATGTTTTTTTTAAAACCCTATGCTTAGGAGTATGCCGGTTATTCAACACCGTTTCCCCCTGTCTGACAAAACGATCTTTAAATAAAGAGATTATTCGCAAGGAGCTTTTGAGTCTGTTTATGAACTGCTTATATATTATTGTATGTAAGAAACACGGATCGTGTCTGAAATACACGATCGTACCCTTTTCGAAATTGCTGTCGGTCTTTATCGCGTTTTCAGAGAAGGCTCATTTGGATTAATCACTTTCTGAAATGCAGAAGATCAGAATGATCAATTACCACCCCGCTGCGGACTAGGACCGTGAAATTCGTCGGATTACTCCGTATTGGGTCATAAAAAGAGTTGTGTCTGCTGAAGCCGCGTTTCCAGTTACAATGGTATTTGTGGTCGATTTGGTTTGATTTTAAAGGTAGTTGTTGCTTCTGGAACAGGGTAGCCTACTAAATTAAGGTAATCATACAGAAACTTTGATGAGAGGGTGGATGTGCGTTTGCCTGCAAAGCACAGAACTGATGGAATCTTACGAAATTATATTATTGCACAATGCATTCGTGGAACCGTGTTAGGTGGCGACCCTGGTGTGCAAATCCGCCTTTATCCGCAGCTAATCGCTGGACGCGATGCTTTCATATAAGGACGAAATTCACATCGCATTCCACTACAGACACTACGTATTATTAATTGTATTTATTTGGAAGAAAATAATAAACTACGTTACCCTGGCGATCTATATTCTAATTATTTAAATGCGTATCCTATTAATTTGGTACTGGATACTAGGCATTGCGTTACATTTTACTTACATTTTAAAATAGGTATTATATGGAGAACTGTTAGATAGAATATATTATGTCGCGTTTTTTGGAAGTTATATTAACCCGATAGGCATGGGATCTCCATTAGCTTAATCAAGACATCAGGCTGATTGGTGTCACTTTGGGGATGGAAAAACATCCTTTCTGGTTTGAACGGTTTAATTCGGGCAGAAGAGTCGCGATGCATTTCTACTTTTTATGTTGATTGTTCCAAGAAGAACACATCATTTCAAGTTTCACGCGCGCACAATAATTTCGCGCCTCTGTTAGATTCCCAGAATCAGATTATAGTGAAAACTAGAGAGAAAATAACCTGTTGTTCTTGAAAGGACCCTAAAGTGCAATTAGTCATATAGGCCTATACCGAAAAAAGACGACTCTTGCAATAACGGTTTCAGGTCCTGTACTGCGAGGCAATTTATTGTTCGTGGTTAAATGGTAAATTCTTGGTAAGTTAATCAATTATCCTTTTAATAATATACATTCAATAACTCGGTAGTATGTAGCTCTTTCGTATTAGTATTATTATTGTTAGAAATAAAATTAAGAGGAGTACAATGTATAAAATGTTGGTCAATTTCAATTGAAATCTACATTCCTTGACGTTTTTTTACAACGAGAAAAAAAATCACACCCAATACTCTCGCCACTTTAAAATGTTCATGTGACACACGGTTCGGAAAAATGGACGCTGTGTTGGGTGGTCTTTGGGTGGACGTTCTCGTTGTTGGCAAAAAAAACATGAATCCGTGAATCAGAGGCCTAATTGATCTACATTACCTCGAAAAATAAACTTTTTATGTTTTCTGGTTTTTACGCCTATGTAATACGCCTACCCTTTACTGAAATTTAGAACATTTCTAATGCATTGCAAATAATCGACTTTAAATTCGCACATTGCTTGCGATTTTTTACTCGTCATCTTTCTGTGTGTCGGGATAATAATGGTGTATTACAAATTAATGACATGCGTTTGCTGAGTAGCCTACGCACAATTCCCATGCACTACCCAAAGTACCCCGGGTAGCCTACCCCCGAGATACCCGCCTTGTACCCGAGAGGTGAGAGTAAAACTGTAAAATCAAACATGAACAGCATTCAGACGCCGTCGCTTTAATTATCATATTTACGGGACTTAATTTTTTATGATTATTATGCAGCTACCTTTCTGCGGTATTGAATTTACAATTGAAACCAGGGTCGGTGTAATGATAAGGGGACATTATTAAGAAATAAAAAGTGGTCAGTAACACTTTATCTACGCATAACTAGGCTACACATTGGCAGTTGATATAAATCAGGAGTCTCCGCACCCATTCTCACCCACAGTGACTGATTTTAATCAGCGGTCTAGTTCAAAATCTATTCAAAATGTATCAAATGTACCTACACCATCGTCTCCGTTCACTTAGGATCCATATAGTCTACCATTTGGGTATGAACCAGTTAAACTAATAGACTTGCGGCGTAGTTGTAGATATAGCGAATGCGGATTTAACAGTCCTATTGTTATTTTAGGGTTTCATTTTGTAACTGCAGTTAAAAAATGAATACGCATTAGTGTGTGTGTGTTTGTGTGCGCGCGCGTGTGTTTGTGTGTTTGTATTCGCAAACGGCGCACATCAGACAATAGCGTCTGCATCTCAGGGATAGCCTACTCACCAGTATCCGCTTCTGCTGTTACAGTGGAGGGACTATAAATGACACATTATGACGGCCTTTAAAGGACACCGTTTTCCACAATAAGATATTTTTTCATTCAAGACGAACGCGCTCACGTTTCACTAATGAGACGGGTTTCGTGTTCTCCCTAAGCTCTAAGACACCAGTCAAGGAACAAAAGCATAATCAGGATTTTACATTCAATGTCGTATGTTGCATCGAATCACATATAATGCACGCTTGCAGGATAACTACATACAATACTTTTCAAAAGATAATTACATGTGTCCACTGACAGTCGGGCAATGACACCATGATAGTCATATGCAAGCCAGCGTGGCAGCTTCCACCTAAATTCAGTCTCACTTTTCATGTTCTGTAGGTATTCTATTTTTACCTGATTTAAATTCAACCTGAAACGTTTAGGCGATATAAATAAAATCTGAGATAGCCTACTGGTGTATTGCTTTAGCGATTTAAATGTATTCTTCCTGAAAAGCAAAAATAGAAGTCCAATACATAGCCTACAATCTGCATATTGATCGTAAATCAGCATATGTGTTACATTTCTTTAAAATCTGTCAATTATGTGCTAGACAATTAATCGATCATAGGCTAGCCTATATAAAATATGTTCCACAAATATGTTCTCCCGGGAAGCTAAGAGTGCTGAAGATGTTGAAGTGTCCGCCTTTTAAGGTTAGGCTATTGTTAATTCACGCAGATTCACGGTTGAACAGACGCAGTTTCGGGATATCTGCATTCATTTTCACGATTACAGCATAGCGTTTTTCTTATACTGTCCATGCACAGACAAACCACACGCTACAGATTATGATGCGATTTTTTAAAGTGCCTAAAGCCAGTGAATTCATGCAGAAGCTAAAGTAAAATGCCATAATTGAAAAAAAACGTGCCCTCGCAGTAGGCTACGCGCACACACACACACACACACGCACACACACACACGCACACAAACAACTGAACTCGAAATTAATTTCCTGACTGTTTACTCTAGCCTACTCTTGTGACGTAAGGACAGTGGCGCACGCCGAGACTGACTATTTTCATTGGCTACAATGCATGGCTTCAAAATCGCAACCGCCTATTCCCCGATATTACATGCTGTTAGTCTGGGGGTATTAGACTGGGAATTAGACGTTAAATGCAACCCCACAGGCAAGGCAATCAGGTTCAATAATACAAAAATAAATACAAGGCAAAATGGCTTTGTGAAACTTTGTGAAAACCCATACATCGGCTGGCAAAATAATGGAAAATATTTTTCAGATCTCTTAAATCAGCAAAATACTTATCTGTGGAGTTTCCACACTCATATGAACCGCGTCAACATTCTCGTCCGCCTTGAACAACATTGTGGGTAAATTAGCCCAAATTGACATACCAGCCAAGCGAATTACATGGCTGTCACCACGAGAGGACGCACTGTCACAATGTTCAACTATGAGCGAACATTAATGTCACGTCCTGCTTTTTCGGTCCCACGAATAGGCAACAGGCTTCGCAATTACTTGTCGAGCTCAGAAAATGTTTGAATTCGCCACCCGCAAGGCTATCCAGAACCATAATCCCTCCGTACAAATTCCTCTCTTAAAGATAATGTGCAGAAGCTCTTCTCATTACAGGGCAGACTATTATTCATGAAACCCAGCACACATTGTTTTTTTATCTGATTACATCAGACTGTAAGTGTACTCTGTATTATATATGATTATTGTGTTACATGCTACATAAATACTGCCGCCTGTTTTACTCAGATTTAGCGCGACACAACATCATTGTATTTATGTATTATTTATATACAGTATAATAATAGGTAACTTTGTAAATCAGTGTCCCTATCTGTGAAGCATAGGCGTAACAAGTAGGGAGGGACAGGCCATGTTTAAACCAGCCATATATGCCCCCCAATAATTTGTAGATATAAAACATTCACTTTCATTATGTCCCCCAATATTTAATATGTGGTTACGCCCTTGCTGTGAAGATCATGACAGACTGTTCTTGAAGAAACTGCCTGCTCATGCCTTCAATTGATATTTGTAGTCAGCATCCACATTTTTAGCAGTCTTCCTCACTGAAGCTCCTGCCAAACGTGCCCCGACAATCACCCCTCTTTCAAAGTCACTGAGATTTCTTCTTCTAGCCAAAACAATGGCTGGATTGGAAAACTGGACCTGCCCAGTATTTACATGACCCTAAGCATGATGGGATGTTAATTGTTTAATTAACTCAGGAACCACACCTGTATGGAAGTATCTGCTTTCAATATACTTTGTATCCCTCATGTACTCAAGTATTTCCTTCATTTTGGTAGTTACCTGTATATACTAGTATTTACACATATTTAAATAATATTTGCTATCAAACAAGTTTAAATAATTTTACTCGTAATGTGACTGCGTTACAGTGTGAAGCTTATGCTTGGTCATTTTTCTCTTGGCCCACTTATTCAATTAGGCCAAGCGGGTCTAGCCCCTCCCTCGGCCCCTCCCCCGGCGATGACACTGGCCGAACCTCCTGAAGTTGCGTCACGCCGCAGCTGTCTGTGAACACTGAGCTGCCTGGCGCCACTCCGAAAGAATGCCTTCACTGTAAAACCCCCAAAAAACAGAAAGTATGGGAGGGAGAGTGTTATTGCTGCGCATAAGCATAGCGATTTGATCTTTCCGTTTTAACTTCTGTCTTGTATGCAGTAGTTTAGTAACATCACTGCGACAACTTGTTGGGAGCGCGTCACACAATATTGAAACTTCGGGTGAAAAGCTGTAGACCGCATTGAAGAGCTGGATACAACAATGGACTTATATATTTGAAAGCGCGTCAATGTACATTTTCTAAATGATTTTGATTGAACTTAAACAGCCAATTCGACTGGCAGTAGATGCATTTATAGGTAAGCGCAGCTACAACTGATTGGCAGTAATTACAAAACCCATCGTTTTGATATCTGGGTATACTGTCGATGTTTTCATTTGTTTTGTTCGTTTGCAGGTGACCAAAGACAGGCAATTTATTCAAAACGTTGGGAAAACCTCTGGATTTAACGTCGCTGGAGTTTGGACTGCTTATTTTCTCGTTTCTTGCGTGTGTTGTACCGGTTATCTTGTGTGCATGAACGTTTGCCATCGGCAATGGATGTAACCACGGACCAGCCCCGCTGGATGGGCCATCATCATCATCCAGCGGTACTGAACGGTCAACACCCGGACTCGCACCACCCGGGCCTTGGCCACCACTATATGGACCCATCTCAGTATCCCCTCGCTGACGATGTGGATGTACTGTTTAATATCGATGGACAGGGTAACCACGTCTCACCTTATTACGGAAACTCCGTCAGAGCGAGATACCCAGCCCACCCCCCTCACAGTAAGTCCTGTTTAATTGTTTTATCAAAATTGTAATACAACTTTTATTGGTCAACACGTTTACCCGTAGTATTTTATCTTGTTTTTTATCTATGTTTTTTCGATTAGAGGTCTGTCGAGGTTTTGACAGTGCTACATGCATGTCGTCGGAACTCGATTTAAAATACCTGGAAGTAGACTATTTATACTAGCAGATCGCTGGGCCAGACTTGCGTAAAATCATAATGAGGGTTTGCGCTGTTACCGCTTTTGTTTCGATGTGGGTTACGTTCATGGTTTTATGTTGGTTTCATAACTTTCCAATGTTTTATAGGCGAATGTAGTGTTTAACACATGAAAAGCACACTCCGCTTGGTGAGAGACATTATTTAGGCTAATTAAACTAGTTGAATAGCGAATTAAAGTAATACAGTACACATTAACATTGACAAGATGCTCATTTCATTTACACATAGACATTATTCTTTGCAGGAAGGCCATTGTCTTGCACGAGTCTTCGTTAAAACGACATACAAAATGAGAGCATTTCAAAATGCCATTACGCATTTTAATTTCAAAATTGTTATTGTGCAATCCAGAATCACACGCGTCATATAGGCTACGTGTAAAAAAAAGTTTGAGCATGACATTTAAAAACTCAAAATTGGAAAGAAAATAACAATGTGGAAAAGGTACTGCCTACATTTATCGTAGGTACACACGACTTCCTGGAAGGAATAGTGAATTTATTGTCTTTCTTCGTGGACCCTTCTGCTTGATTACTTGCTGAAACATTACTTTCAGAATTTAGTGCGTGTACAATTCGATATTATTCGGCTGAGATGGTTTCGAAAAAGAAAGCTCGACAAGGGTTTAATATAATAAGGTTAATTTGGATACAGCATGTGCCACTCGAAGTAGCGATAACGTTAAAGGCCGAGTGAATAGTTACATTTTATAATTCAATATTTCATTATTATATTTTACATGTAAAATAAAATTGCGTAGTCTATGGTTGATCTAATATTGAGCTCAATATGCAATCAATGTGTAGCATTTTGTTCGCACAGCACACCGGTAGGTATATAGAAATGTATTACGCATATTTTAGTGGAGTCGCCGGTACTTCGCTAAAACATGCATAATGCATTTAAGTGCTTTTCATGTGGACGTTTCTTAGCTCTATATATCCTAGCTATATATTAAACATACATTGTTCTTATTGCGCATTGACAGTCGACGTGGTTTGGAAACCTTTACATGCATCTTTATTATTTGTATTGTTTTATGTTTGCAGGTAGTCAGGTGTGTCGTCCGCCTCTACTACACGGCTCCCTGTCATGGCTGGACGGAAGCAAAGCCCTCGGCTCTCATCACAGCGCTTCGGCCTGGAACTTGAGTCCTTTCCCCAAATCCTCGCTACATCACGGCTCCCCCGGAGCTCTTACGGTCTACCCGCCGACATCCTCCTCCTCCCTATCGGCCGGTCACTCCAGCCCGCATCTCTTCACTTTCCCCCCGACCCCTCCTAAAGATGTGTCTCCGGATCCTGGAATCTCTACCCCGGGATCGAACAGTTCTGGTCGCCAGGAAGAAAAAGAGTGCATAAAGTATCAGATGTCCCTGGCAGAAAGCATGAAAATGGAGTCGTCCCACAGTCGCAACATGGCATCTTCGTCTACCCACCACCCCATCGCAACATACCCATCCTATGTCCCCGAATACGGCTCAGGCCTCTTCCCACCGAGTAGCCTGATAGGTGGGTCATCTTATAGTTATGGTTCCAAAACAAGACCAAAATCAAAGTCCTGTTCAGGTATGCGTGCGCTTTATTTACCTTTAATCCATTTTATTCCAGTAGCCTAAACTAGAAGACAAACATAAACGTTAATATACATATTTTTGGAGTCCCTGTACTATAGTTCATGTCTTATGATCGCCTCGATTATTTCACGACTAGCCTACTTAAGTGTTATGAGTTAGCCTATTAAGTTTGCTTTTCAGCACACAATCCCGTGTCAATCGAAGGCTTCGTGCGCTTGTAGGCTAGACCTAAACTTGGTGACAATGTATCAGCACCGATTCTAAACTACAATGAAGCTTTTACATTTCTATGTTTACATTTTACAATTATAAAGCACAAGGCCTGTCAATATAAGTACTTCGCAGAAACAGTTAAATAAATGAAGTAGTTTTTTTGTGTTGTAAAGAACTATGTAGCCTAGGCTATGTGTAATTGTGTTCATGCATAAAATGTATACAATTGTAATAATATCATCTGCATTATTCTGTCACTTAACCCGGGTTCTAGGCCACATTATTAACGCATAATTGTAATTGAATAACATAAATATGGATGTATGCAAACGCATTCGTTAACTACTTTGAAAGGGCACATACTGATATAACCACAAAGCGATGCGGGGCCTTTAAAATATTGTGCTTGGAATAAGAAATCAGACTGTATTCCCTGATCTATATTGTGAGATTACAACGATCCGTAGCCTATAACCCAAAACTGAACGAGGTTGCTTCCAGGTTTTTTTAATTTATTTTTTTCTGTTCGTAGAGTGGCATTTAGTTGTGGCTTTCCTTCCAGGACTAACTCTCTTTCTTTTATATGTTCAAGGTAATCCAATTATTTTCAGACTGCTGCACGCTTCAGTTACATTTTTAATTCAGTGGCAGAAACTTTGTTAGAGTCCGGATTCGGGTGTATTGAAAGGAAGAAACTATAAAGTCACATGGAAGGGCATCACAGCCGATTAACACTGTTATATAAACAGCGTAATGAGTAATCATTTAACATATTATTATTATTATAAACTAAAACTAAAATGATTTTTAAGAGATGCATGTTGAGAAAACGTCTGAAGACTAGTTAATTCGTTGAGCTGATAATTTATTGAACACTTAAATAGGATAACTTTAGCTAAAGACAATTATTTGTTTTCATTCTGTTTCTTACACTTTCTTTTACGCCGTATGCATTTGTGTTATATAAGCACATTTCTCTAAATAGGTCACACGTGGGTCTGCTCTCTGCACAGAAGCGCTGCTCGGTCGACGGCAGGTAGGCGTCGTGGTTTGCAAACCAGAACGCGGAACTCGCTTTGCTCAATACACAAACCTGTAGTGTTTTTTCAATGCATAATTATCAAGGAATGTGTGGTATTGCATTCTCATCTCTAAAAAAACAATTTCCCACTGCTTGCCGAAGTTATTCGCATGCCTGTCACAGCCAACAAAGCAGAACTCACGTGTCCAACAAGTCTCAAATTAAAATGAGCTACTAAGTAAACGGTTTTAAATCTGTCAATGTGCAGTGATTTGAGGGCAGCACGTCGTACCTATATACTTTCAGATAATTTGGAATTAAGATTAGTTGTTGAAATCTGCTGTTTCGGTTTCAGTGGAGAAGCAGTCGAACTAAAACACGACTCGACACGACTGCGAACATGTCACGCCAGACAACTGTGTCTTACCTGTCACCGCTCACTGGACTTGTCGCGGGGTAACAGAATCCCCTGTTTATATGTAAATATGAGGTCTCAAAATGCCAACATTAAAACATGCTGTGATTCAGCTGAATAGCCTGCATTATTTTATGAGTCTAGATGGCACTTTCATTATTATTGTTATTATTTGACAGTCTAAATTTCGTAAGAATGCATAGTAGCGTAAACCACTTGTTTTCGAAGGAGTGTTTACTAATGTCCAATACAGCATGTGAGAAGGTAAGGTTTCCTGTTATAATACAATTGTTATAATTATTAGGCTACTAGTAGTGGTCATAATAACAATAACATATTATTTTAATTATAACGGTTGATGTCCCATTTTGGATTAAAGCACCAGATGTTTTTCAATTGACTCATTTCTGTTTTGCGGCAGAATACCATCAGCATACTGTACTTGTGTTATCTCTGATTTCAGAAGGTAGAGAGTGCGTTAACTGCGGAGCTACTTCCACCCCTCTCTGGAGGAGAGATGGCACGGGTCACTATTTGTGTAACGCCTGCGGACTCTATCACAAGATGAATGGACAGAATCGGCCGCTAATTAAACCAAAGAGACGGCTGGTATGTCCCTGTCACTGCTGTTGATCTCTCTTGTCTCTCTGTCTCTCTCTGTCTCTCTCCCTTTCTCTAGGAAGAAGTGTTAGCTGCAGGAGCCAATCTCACGTGCAAGTGCAGGTCTCATTTCAATTAGTTTTTTTATTTATTTTTTAAATCTCTACAGTTTTTAATAAACATTATTATTATTATCTTTATTATGTCACACTTATTGTATAATGTGTATTGTTTTTCACATACACATAGGCATATAAAGTTAATGCTTCGCTACCCAGCAATTCTGCTACAGATTGTTTTAACAACTTTATGCAAATCTGTAGGATAAATATTTGATCAATAGGCTACAATATCTATTACATTTCTAAACGAATTATATTTCGGCGAGACCGTAGAATTTTTGTGTTTCACGGCCTTGCTAAACACAACACTCGAACGGGTGGTCTTGGCCACGACACATTTTCTTCGTGTCTTTCATATTTACTTTTTCCAAACGAGTCGTGACTCCTGCGTGCCCTCTGCATCTTGCGTTAAATTTGGCCTCGGCCCCCTTTATGTTTAGATTAGGGAAGCGGGACATGCTGTTTAAAAGACTTATCAGTGCTGGCCAGATTTCCGCCAGCTTTTTCCTAGGAAGTCGGTTTCTCAAATCAGAGAAAGAGGGACAAGCTGGCTACCACAACAGCAGTCTGTCGACCGTTTTCCCCGACCAAAAAGTGTTACATTTTTTATGCCGTCTCACGAAACGCGTGATATCCAGGGCAGTGCTGCTCTGCACTGTCGTGGATTTAACTCAGGAGCGCATGCATCACATTCACCATATAAATAATACAATTCGTATGTTTATACAAACTGCTTTGTAACGATGCATTATCTTCTTATATATATGTACATAGCCGTTTATCTGCAGTATTGAATACGATTTAATGGGTCCTGTAAGCTAATGTTTACTTTTGGGGAAGCATGTGCATTGACGACCTGGATCAAAATATATATTTTTTAAATTTAACCCTTTAGATTAGTAACATGGAAAATTCGGAGGAATCTCCAAGAGTGTCTTGTTTATACCAGCATCGAAAGGGTTAAAGTATTTCAAATAGGTATTTGTTGCATTGGCATCTATTTGGCACCTATGTTTATAACAGTAAAAGTGCCATGACCTTTGTACATGTAGTTCTGAGCCTAAAAAGTGTTTGCAGTGATGAATGAGAATGTGCTTACCAGTGGTTACACTGTGTGCCACTTGAAACGGCCATTTTACGCTTGTGTGTTTCTGTTCCTCTGCAGTCTGCAGCCAGGCGGGCTGGTACCTCATGTGCAAACTGTCAAACATCCACGACGACACTTTGGCGGAGAAATGCCAACGGGGACCCTGTCTGTAATGCATGTGGACTTTACTATAAACTGCACAATGTAAGCTATACAGCTTTTCTATGTTACTTCAGTGGCCCATTACATTTACTGACTTATCAAACCACATGTCTTTGATTGAGCCTGTTTTGAAACAATTCCACTCCCAAAGAGGAGCTATGAATGACTATTAAAGCAATTTCTCTGTGATGTGTCCTGTTTATCTGAAGGCCCGCATGAGTTAACTGCATCGTTGGTAGTTTGGAGATTACAGTGGTTGGACATTTAATTTTAATTTTCTCCAAGAGACGGCTCCTTGATCCTCTTCATCAGCTGGTTTGTCTTGAGAAAACCACGTTGTCAGTACAGAAGGGGCAAGGCTTACTCTTCCCGTAGAATTACAAGAAATTGTCATTAATATTTTTATGATTATTGTATTCCTTACAATAGTGTAATTTCCTAATGTTGAAATGCGAGGATTTCATCTGATCACATTTCACCCTGAACCCTGTGCCTCTAAGTGGTCTCTGTGCAGTCCCTGTGTCGTTGTACCTCCCTTTGAGGTCCCGATGTCTCTGTGCGGCCCTGGTCCACTGCCCTATGAGGGTCCCATGGACTAGCACAGCCCTAACCATAATCCAGCTTCAAGACTGCTGCCTTCTCACAATGGATCTATAATACACCTTACTGGAATTACACCTTATTGGAAACTAAATCTCACACAAACTATGTGTGAGATCTATCCATTTATTTGGGCCCCTGTACAAAACACTGAAATGGTCAAGATTCATAGATCAATCCATACATTTTTTGGTTGCTTTGTTAATCATGTGGATTAACATGTAATAATGTAACACTGACCTGCATGGCTATTCCTCTTGCAGATAAACCGCCCCCTGACCATGAAGAAGGAGGGCATCCAGACCCGAAACCGGAAGATGTCCAGCAAAACGAAAAAGAGCAGAAAGTCGCAGGACAGCATGGAGCAGTTCTCCAAGAGCAGCTCCTTCAGCCCTGCCGGGCTGTCCCGTCACATTCCCTCCTTCCCCTTCGCACACTCTGGCCACATGCTGACCACACCCACACCTATGCATCCCTCCTCCGGCTTACCCTTCGCCCCTCACCACCCATCCAGCATGGTGACTGCTATGGGATAGGCTGGCCTAGCCCTCTCACCCCCACATCTCTTTGTACCGTTCCAAATGCGTGGGTCTAGAAGCCTGGGATTGTTCCTCTACCTCGAGAGACTGACCCTTTGCGCTGACACACTGTCTCTTTGTGCTGAGAGGCTATCTTCCTGTGCTGACTGTCCCCCCGAGAGACCATCTCTCTGCTTTCTGAGACTGTCCCTCTACCTTGAGAGACTGTCCCTTTGCTTTAAGAGACTGCCCCTCTGCTCTGAGAGGCTGGTCTTCTCCTTCCTAGGTAACAATGGAGCTGTACTCAGAGCCAGTGGAATGTGGACTTCATATGTGTCATGTTACAGAAGCCATTTTTCACAAAAACTCAAAGAAAAACCCCCAGACTTCTGACCCCCCCCTTGTGAAACAGGGGTTTCCCTCTTTTGTGGAAAAGAAAGAGATTAACTTTTAATATATTTGTACAGCCTGTATGTTTTTATTTAATGAAGACTTTAATGAAAAATGCCCATAGGCAGCTATGAGAGGGGTATAAGTTATGTCAGTAAGAGACTGGATGTGAGAGTAAGGGCACTGTAGGGAAGCATACAGTAGCACACAGCCTGCCAAGCCACCATATTTCCATGGTAAACATTGCTTCACATAGGAGAACACAGAGAGATTGACCATGGCCAGTGTATCTCTGCAGAATATGCTTTAGATCTCATGCTACACACACACACACACACACACACACATTTCTGGTCTACAGATCCTTTGCATATTTTTTATTTGTATGTATAAGTGTACCAAAAATATGGAAGAAACAAAGATGTATAATTATTTCCTTATTTAATGCAGACTGAATGGTTGTACAAATTTAATAACTTCTAGTCTAAAAAATATAGAATTTTGTTTTGTAATAATATTTTCTTTCTTTGGAAAAAAATAAACAAGTTGGAACTCTGTTGACTTTATGTGAGCCTCCACTGGAGAGAAGATTTATTCTGGTTTGTATGAAAATTTTCCTGAAAGCCAATATGATCCATATTCACCCAGCATGCACTGCAGCAGCTCTGTCACTGCACATTCAGGAAGTACAGAAATAAACAATGATATATCCAAAAGACCCTAAAAAAAGACATATCCTACAGACCATGCAGATATGAATCCCCAGCTCTGACAGTGCCGTCAGAAAAAAGTAATTTGGTAGATTAAAAAAAAAAGGTTTTAAAAACAAATGAAAACATTACACTGAATAAACACTGATGAAAACAAATCAAAACATTACCTCCCCTATCAATATCTAAATTTATATTGCTGCTCCAAAGTGCTTTAGCTGGATATTCCATCACCAGACAGCCAAAAACAATATATTTGGGATGCCAGAATGGGGATACCTTAGTATAAATGAATTTCAAAAATACTTGGCAAGGGAGGACGTGTTCTTTTATTGGGAGTACATGTTTGTTTGTTTTTATTTTGAAAAGGGCTGGATTTGGCCCCCAGGCCATAGTTTTGGGACTCCTGATCTAACATGACATAAGTTAAAAATCAGCAAAAAGACATGCATCTTTTCCACCACATCAGAAAGCTGCTCTTGATGAGGAGTCCTTTGTGCCCTTGGGTTTCATGGAAAGGTGTGTTTTGTGTACCCCTGACCACATGTGCCTCACTCGGCTCCTCCACCAGCCAGCAGTGCTCACTCACTCGGACCTGTAGCCGCTCAACTAAAGCGGGTCACTGTCGAGGCCAGTCATTGGTTGCTTCAGGAAAGCGAGGATTTTTATTGGTAGATATGGTGAAGGCGGGTGCTTCCTTTCGTAAATGTGTGGTAAAGCATTGCCATGTGAGTTTGCAGGGATCACAGAGCTCCCCAAAATCTTTAGTGGAGTCAGTACCCCCACATCGCTAGGCTGACTGCTGCTCACTGAGGCAGGTTTTCCTCTGAACACCACATGCTGTCTTTCCGACTCTTTTGGCTGAATGACAGCATGTGGTGCAATGGGTAGGGAATTTTACTTTTAACTGAAACAAAGTCATTGTCATTTTTAATTAAAGATTTGCAGCTGTTGCACAATTACATAAAAGCCTGGGAACTTAAATTGCCAAAGTGAATATCCAGCTGTGTAAATATAAATGGAGGTAAATTGTAAGTCACTGTGGCCATCAGTGGAAGATGAACATATATGTAGTGCTTAACTAGATCTGTTGATGTTTTAACCCTGCTAGATAATTGCTAATAGCCTGTTATCTTTATCCCCATTTTTTCATTTTTTCGCAACTTGGAGTGATTTCATCAATACTACATCTTTGGTAAATTCAGGAGAGCCCAGGCAAGCATGCACTCTCACTCATCTGAAGCGTGTGTCACCAGCCTGCAGTCATTGCATAGGCGTACACTTCATGCACAGACCGTAGGTGCACGATCGACCAGAGGAGGTGAGGAAATGCAATGGCCAATCAGGGAGAAGAGCAATTCAATGGCTTATTGCCTAATTATTCACCTTTAATGGGTATTGTTCGTTTTCTTTCTATGTCTTAATGTGTTATTTGTCAGCAATTGTGTGCATGCATGGCTTAGTGCATTATGGCCCTGTAATAAAAGTCATGTAAGTTTGTCCTTAAGCGAGTGCTGTATGCTGCTCTTTAGGGTTAGCATCCACTAGGATTAGCATCAGCGTCGGCACCTAAATACCTAAATACGTGTTTTAATAGAGGACATAACATTGTTTCCCTAATACTGTATATCTACCTTTACGTCTGTGATCAGAATTATTATGTCCAACCTCATTATGCCATGTCATGTACAAATATAATGGCATTTCCTTGTATGGATGTCTGGATTGTCACTATTGTGAATTACATTATTTTGTTTATAGCACAAAATAGGGTATGCTCACCCACTGGGAACTATTCTCCGTGAACATAGTGCACATGTGACCATTAAAACAAAGTGAAGCAGAGCGAAGCAGGCCAATTTCGCAATTTCACAACTTTACTACCTTCATAGATACCAGGAAGATATGTGACCCCTCTTTCCTGTCCTTCAGTGTTAGCTTGCACATCTATCACTTTAAAATAGGTTAAACAAACCACAATTGATTGCTGTTTCACTTTTAAATTCCTCTTTGAACGAGAGAGACTTACATGTAAATAAAAGCTAGATGCTAAAGAACAAGTCTGTCTATCTGGTTTTAAATCATAGTTGCTGGAGCCAGTTCAACTGTTTTGCCTGTTTATCTTCCAGGAATAAAATGAATATTTCATGAAAAAACTTGTTGCATGTTATTAAATACTAAATCACAAGAATGATGTAATTATAATTTATAGCATAAGTCTTAAAATAACAAGGAAGGTTCACCAAAGAAAAGGTTCTCACTCACCATCACAGTAAGTCTGAAGTTCATTACATTTTCATTTTGAAGAATATTTCATTTGAAGGAGTTTCTCACATTGAAACACGTTACACCCCTTGCCATATGAAAAATGTTGTGCACAGTATTGTATTGTGAACAAAATCTGAAGCATAATCTCACAAGTCACAACTCTGAAAATAATGAATGCCCCTGGCTTTAATGCAGTACAGACCCTTCTCACTGACAATAGTATGTCTGAAACCATGTACATGGAGCCACTATGTGTGTGTGTGTTCACCAGTGTATGTGTATGCGTGTGTTGTTCTGTCTGTGTTTTTATCTGTTTGCTTACTTTGATTTGTACAAGTGTATCTAATCTTCTTTTGTGGCACATGTGCTCATGAATACTAAGAGCTTATAAAATACATTTTAAAGGGGGAACAGATTGAGAGAGAGCAGGCAGAACAGCTCCTTTAATTGACAGGAAATATTTAAACCCCTTTCACACAATGGGAAAAGATGGTGTTTCACTGCCTTGTGGAGAGACAGTAGGAGTGAGAGAGATGGGGTGAGACAGGTGAGACAATAGGAGTGAATGAAGGAGAGTGAGACTTGGGTCAATAAGGTTTTTCAAAACAGATTTAAACTAAATGGATTTAAAACTAATTTTTAATTCCACAGGAATATAGTCTGTGTTCATATTGTTCACATTCATATTTTGTCCTCTCGGCCATGGACTATTTCACAAAATGGCTAGAGACATACGCTCTGCCAGACCAGGAGGCGGAGACAATAGTGGATGCCCTGGTAGAGGGGATGTTTAGCCGCTTTGGCACAGCAGAGTCCATTCATAGCGACCAAGGGAGAAATTTTGAGTCCCGTGTGTTTGCCACCATGTGTGAGCGGCTGGGCTTGCACAAGACCTGCACCACTCCACTGCACCCTCAGAGTGACTGCCTCATGGAGAGGTTTAACCGCACTCTCGGCGAGCATCTGGCTATCGTCTCAGCTGAGCACCAGTGGGACTGGGACACACATCTACCTCTGGTGCTCATGGCATGTCATTCTGCTGTCCAGGACTCCACCTCATGCACACCTGTCCTCATGTTGGGAAATCCACACCCCTGCAGAGTTAGCCTACGGTCGCCCCCCTGACCTTCCCCCCTCTAGGTATGCCATCTGGCACCCAGGGGAGGAAGGTGGCTCTACGTACACAGAGACAGACTGGCTCTGTATAGGGGGCTCTTCCCCACCACCACAGACCTCATGGACCCCAGTGACCCCTCCCTCGGGCATTGACATCTTCCCCCTGCACACACCCAGGCCTGGCCATTCTGACCCCCAGACAGCCCACTCTTCCCATTTCCCCCCAGTACCTCTGACCCCAGCTAGATACCCCAGCCCCGTCATGATCGCACAGAGAAAGGAGACCTCTGGGTAGCTTGAGGGACTTTGTTTGTTCCCTTGGGGGCGAGGAGCTTTTAAGTGGGGGGTTTTATTGTGTTTTATTATTTTACTTTTATTTATTTAGCTCTAGCTAGATTGCTACAGTATGTTACACCACCTTGACATTTCTGACAAAAAAACTCCGAAAATGACCTGCATTTCAAGAAAATAAGTACATTTCCTCATAAAGGACAAGGAGTGTTATTATTTAATAATACACACGTGTGTGACTTTTAAAATATTCTTTTAGGGAAATAATGGATTCGGACACAAAATGCGTCTCATGTCATTGACCCACTGCCTTTATAAAAATCAACTTGTTAATTTCCATTAAATTATTTTCTTTTTTAGTTTGCTTGCGAAGTCTGCAAACTACTATTCTTATTATTATTCCAGTTTTCCTCCGACAAATTTAAACGTGTCAGACGACTTCCCTACTCCTTAAAACGGAAACTATCTCCATTGATTTATGATTAGTGGAGTTCTCAGCATACTTCAGGATTCCATACTTTACGTTAAACCATTGTTATGTTAACACAGCTGAGAACTGTTTTATAATGTTAACTATGTTATCGGTAACTACATTTACTTTCTGAATTTGACAAACCACCTCTACTGCTACCTTGCCAGTCGTAAGTATTAACTACTGTACCACTGGCTACAAACCCAAGTAGTTTGCAAAATTAACTTGCACGCTAACTAGCTGAAGACTGCTACCTAACGTTATTTTAGATAACGCTAATTATGGATTGCATTCGCTTGCTAAGTTAGCTAGCTAACGTTAGCTGTATTATCTAGAAGAAACTGGGGAAGTCAGCTAAATTAAAGTTAACTAACTTAAGTCAGCTACAGTGAATGTATATTCACTATATAGCTTAGCTAGAACTTAACTAACTTTAAAAATTTTTTTTTACAAACAATTTACTCCCAATTTGATTATTTGGAGATGGCTAGCGTACCTAATCATTGAACTAATTAGCTAGCTCATGTTAACGTTATCAGACTTGAAATAACTTAACTGCTATCAACCTTACCACGCATCACTAAACCCTTTAGATAACTGGTCTTATTTAGGCCTATATTAAAACCTGTAAAATATATTAAAAACAGCCATTAGCTATATAGGCAGTCATTAGCTAGAGCACTAGCTAGTGCCATAGCTGAATACAGCTAGCTGATTGCTAGATAAGGTTGTTAGCAGAGCAGTCGCATTGGCAGTTGCCTAATGGCACTGATGTCGGCAAATGTGACTATCTATTGAAGGAAGGTTGTTCAAGTGCAGCTCACATTGGCAGTTGGCCAACGGCGTAAGTGCTGTGCAAAGTCTTCACCCCTACTATGTATGTGTATATTAAGTTTGTACACATGCATAGTAGGTGTATAAACTTTAAATTTGGTCTTAGAGACTTGGCATGTAGGAACACACATATTATGGCTGTTTTTTTAAACTGAAATTTGTATTTGGGACAAAATATAATATACTCTTTTTCAGTTAGGATGCTAGCAATGGTGAGCGAATGCTTGCTTAGCTCATAATGTTAGATGGTGGCTGAAACTTCACACATCACACTGCCATTATACGAAAATAAGCAATATAATGCAATCAGAAGATACTGTTTTTTCCCCTGCCACGTTGACTTCTACATCATGTGAATTCCTCTTAAGAGGTCTGTTCTCCATTGTGCTGCTGGCGCAGCCTGTATGCCCAAAAGGCCTGCAGACGACCATATCACCAAACCGGATGTTTATGATTAGATTATTTTAAGTGGCCTTTTTGAAAGATTCTTTGTTCTCCTATATAGCTACTGTTCTATGGTGAACACTTTACACATTTAATACAAGTAAAAATAAACCAGATGAATGTTTTTCAAAACAGGTTTGTTCGACTAATGAATGAATGCTCTGATTAATATCAATAGTCTAAGACTGGAGCAGTTTACCATCAATGCTGGCCCCAAGAGCTTTCAGTATTAGTGGTGCCTTAAAGGTGGATATAGCATTGACCATGGTGCCCTCATAACTCTTCTGCCCCCCATATAAATTAAACACTATCATACTGTTTTAAAACGTTTAGCCACTGTACAGGTACAACAATACTGCAGTGCACAGCTTTATGGATGCTGTAGTGGTATACAGGTACAATGATACTACAGTACAAGGAAGATGTGGTATGCAGGTAGTATATTAATACTTGTGTGTACAGGTATAGTAATATTTTGTTCAGGTATAATGATACTGTAGTACTTTTGAACAAACATTTCTGTTATCCATTGAGTACTACTAATACTACTGAGTACTTAGTTATACTTACTGGAAGTAGTAATATAGTAGCTTCTAATGGATCTCTATCTAGTTCATTTGAATGTTTTCTTGTATTATATTTGGTCTGTTTGGTTTACAGCAACAGCTATCTATTTTATAGTCATAGATCTAGAGTATGTAGTGCATTGTGTGCAGTTCTGGGCACCACACTATAAGAAAGATGTAGAAGAAAAACTTACAATGGGCAACTCAATTGGTTCCTGGTGTGAAAGACTATGGAAGTGTGTACTATCCAGGCCTGGGTGTGAGTTGACAGCAGGGGCCTATACTGAGGTCTCCATGTGCCTTTTTGAACAAGTACTGTCTTTGCCTGAATACTGATGGTTGTGAATACAAGCAGTTACAAGTACAGGTGGTTGTGACTCCCCACACCTGCAGGAAAGAGCTCTCTAACTGAAACCTGGCTCTTGACGTGCCTCAGGCTAAACTGATGCACATGTGTGCATGGCTTATTTGCCTGTATTTTGGGCTTTACCTCTTCAGTAACTGTCATTGTTTTTCACAATTTGAAGAGACTGCAGACATCAATAAAGGAGCATCTGTGGTAATCAAATAATATACATGATGGCTTAATCCCCCAGACAGGCAGAGGACACTGAAAAGGTGTGGATTCTGCCCATTGGCTGTTTGGCAGTGGTGTGAAATGATACTCCTGCTTCAGAAGGACAGACTCTTGGCAGGTAATGTCTCCACTCATGCCTTTGTCAGACGGACCTGGCAACAGCCCACTCTTATCAACACAAAGGCATGCATTCAGTTTCAATAAGCACCTGCACACAAAAGTAATTCGCTCTTCATACTAAAACGGTGGGGGTATTCCCAAGTATTACGCTCCCCTGGGGGCGGGGGTCCATGACAAAAACCTCCATGTATCGCTTATTTAAGTGTCTAGGGAGTGAGTATTTAAGCTCATGTAAAACCTTGTCTATTTCATTGCTACTCAGTGGACCGAAGTGGTATTGTGGCAGTAGGGCAGGGTGGTTGTGTGACTGGAGCACTGGACTGGAGCACTGGACCAGAGCACTGTCACTGGTAAAGGACTGCATCAACTTCATTACCTTTCCTTTATTACTTTTCCCGTTCTACAAATCACTTTTACAATCTTGCTCCCATCTTTCTGACCTCCTGCTCCTGTACCAACCATCCAGGTTGTTGAGGCCCTCTTCAGCTGTTCACTGTCCACCTCGCTCTCATCACCAGGGCTGCCCCTAAGCTGTGGAATGTCCTGCCCCACCACATTCGAGCAGTGATGGGACAGGCCACAGTTCCTGAAAGGGGTGGGGGGTACAAACCTGGGCTCTTATACTGATGCGGGCGGTGCAGGTGCAGCAGGGGGGAGGTGCAGGTGGCCGGGGGGCCCAGTGAGGAGCCATAGTCCGCAACGTGATACAGTTTACCTGTTTAGTGTGGTCTGATTGTGTTGTACTGTGTCTCTGTATTGTATTTGTATCTGTGTGTTTATTTAGTGTCACTGTGTAAAGTGTATTTTTGTGTAAAGTTTTGTGAAACATGCTATATAAATGAAATGCATTATTATTGGTCATTATTATTATTATTATCTGTAACACTTTCTGTGTAAATATTGAAAATCTGCATTAATTTACTCCATTTTTAATATGTATCAATGAATAAACGCACTGTTCTTCTGCTTTCCTGTACAAATTCGACCTTTTTTTTACCTGGCAGTGATGAGGTGTGTAGTGTTGTGTTTGCAGTTTGGCTGCAGGCTAGGAGACGTGAGAGTGGCAGATATAAGGGAATGGGCCACTGTCAACAGGCATGTCTTGTTAGTTTACTTGATGAACTGGCAATCTGTTTACCAAGAACTGGCAGATGCTTCGCTTTGTGTGTGTGTGTGTGTGTGTGTGTGTGTGTGTGTGTGTGTGTATGTAGGGGGGAGGTGGGTGGGAATGGTGTTGTCCTCAACACAAAAAAAAAAACTTTCTGAAGGAATTAGTTCTGCTTTGTTTGTTCAGTGTTAAATTTGAAAGCAAGTTTTGGGCATGAATCTGTTTTGTTGGCTGTTGTTTAGACGAATAGAGATGCAGCAGAGGGAGGATAATGAATTGGAAGGTTGATTGTGCACAGTTTTGGCTGAAGTTGGTACCATAGCTCTGTGACTCCTGACTGCTCTGGCAGGTCTTCAAACCCCCCTCCCCCCCAGCTTTGTGATCAGCAATTCCCTTTTTTTAAAAATCTCTTAAAGGTAGGTTTGAAAGACTTAATTCCATTGAAGGATGAAATTGATTTTAAATCCTGGAGAATATGAATATATAATTGACAGTCAACTCCAGGATTAATACCCGATTGGACGTATCAGGCAGTTGAAAGGGGGTAGAGAATTCTCCCCCCGTCTATCCATTGCCATGCTGCATCTTGTATGCCTGCCCTCCTGTAATTGCACATTTGCTGTTTCACTGCCTGTCATACAAAGTCACTCTCTTATTTACTGTTACTAAATACCCTTCTTACGTGGGCTGGCGGATGGTGTAGAGGTCTAACGCATCGCACTTGGGTGTGGTGTGCGCTGCCTGTCAGGGACGCGGATCGAAACCCGTGTCTCTACCAGACTGGCCCTGGTTGTCAGCCCGATCGGAGGCGGCATTTGGCTGTCCGCCCCGGGGAGGGGGAGCCAGAGCCGGCATGAGTCCGTCGAGGAGAAGGTTAAGGCGTCCGTGGAAGAGTTTCCGTCTCGGAAGAGGCGGGGAACAATCGACCAGGAATGTGTGTCTCGCTCCCGGAGAACGGGCGGCGGACTCGTGGGGGTGGGGGATTGAAATAAATAGAGGGTATAATTGGCAACCAAATTGGGAGAAAAACGGGGAAGAAAAGAAAAAAAGTAAATAAAAAAAATAAAAATACCCTTCTTACCACAATATGTCTGTGGCCCCCCTGTCCTTTAAGCCAGTTGTCCTGGTTGTCCTATACCCAGAGTTATTAGGTTGTTCCATATGTGGCTGTGTGTAATGGTTAACCGGTGGGGTAGAATAATAGGAATGGCTGGAAATGTATTCAGGAAGCATTTGCTTGACAAGGCTCCTGGCTGCTGAGTCGAAGGCCTGTGTGGGCTTGCTTGCTCTCTTTGATTTGCTTTCCATAATTTCATTGTTATACTTTATATCTTTATCTTTTCATAGTTATCTGTTCTTTGTTATTTGTTTATTGTGATCTCTCTCTCTCTCTCTCTCTCTCTCTCTCTCTCTCTCTCTCTCTCTCTCTCTCTCTCTCTCTCTCTCTCTCTCTCTCTCTCTCTCTCTCTCTCTCTCTCTCTCTCTCTCTCTCTCTCTCTCTCTCTCTCTCTCTCTCTCTCTCTCTCTCTCTCTCTCTCTCTCTCTCTCTCTCTCCTCTCCTCTCTCTTATTTTCAGAATTTCTTACTGATGGAATTGTTCCTGTAATTGTTGGCCTGAGAATCAGAAATGCAAAAAAAAGACCCACATTCCAGATTTGTAGGATAAAAATAGTTTGACAGCCCAGACGATTTAATGATGTGTCTTTTTCAGTCGGTCTGGCAGTCACTGGAATTTATCTGTTGTAGTCAGTATTTCAGACATTAAGTGCGTTAATGTACATCGAGAGCTGATTTACAGGTCAGACCTTGCTCATGTTTGTTGATGCACATAGGACCTGATGACATTTCACCTGCATAGAGCCAGCCTGTTCAACACTATACTCCCCCAAAAATAAAAATAATAATTACACTAACCTTTTCCTTCCCAGTGTTACAGGTATGGTACGCACCTGCCTGCAATGATGTCTATTGCTGTATTACTGCACTGATCTCGTGCGCTAACTATGATTGTTCCTACCATGTATTAATGCACATCTTGTAAGTTGCTCTGGATAAGAGCGTCCGTTGGACACAGGCGCATAACTGCATCGGGTAGAGTACGTTATTATGGTCGTCTAGCCACAAGATCCATGTGCGAAATGGCCCGAGCCACCATAGGTTTCTAAGTTCACTCAAATGTGGTGTGAGAAGCAGGTACGGATGCCTGTCTAGTGACTAAAATCACATGGCTCAAAATGAGGAGCTCCTTGAAACGTTAAACAGGGCCGACTACCGTTCCAGATTTCGCAAGCAGTTACGGTGTCTAAGTCATTTAACCTACAGCGAGTCCTCAGCTGTAGTGGGAAAGGCCAACCCTGGTGCTGGAGAGACACAGGGTCCGCTGGTTCACATTGATATTGAGCACTTCGTTTGTCAATCGCTGTTGATTAAAAGGTTAACTCGCATCACCTGGTTTCCTGAGTCTGCATTGGTTGCTGATGTGAAGGTGAAAATGAAAAGCAGCAGGCCCCGCAGCTCTCCACCGCCAGGGTTCGGGGGGGGGATCCCTGCGTTATAGACTGAGGCTGATTGATTTTTCCTTTTAAAAGCATTTTTGCTCCAGTACTCAGCGGATGAAAGAACTGTACTTTCCCATTTCTGGCACAAACAGCGTGCACATGTGAGCAGCGCATTCAGACAGATGTGATATTTATGGAGTTAGGCACTCTCCCACAGCCTCTGTGCACAGGCACTGCATTTGACTCCGTGGACGAGGTCAGCCGTGCACAGGGACGTGAACTCTGTACATGTTGCTATTGTGGCGAATGTTTGTCTCCTTTTAAACCTTTTAAGTGGAACCGCAATCAGAAAGGAGCCATTTATTCAAACAGTTATTTTAATGAACTAGGAATAAAACCCACACAGTGAAGCGTAGTTGACTTGTATATTTACCCCAGCATTTTATGGAAACGTATGTCCCAAGTGTTTTGAGTTGTCTGTACAGTCCAGTATGCTGATTTGAGTAGTATATATTCTAGGATAGGTGTTGTGTTTTTTAAAAAAGTATAAAAGAATGAGGAAATTTTCATTGAAAATGTGTTAATGTGGAATTTAGAACAGTTTTTTTCACTGAGTCTTGGAGCACTTTCTGAATGGGTGACTTTTAGCATTGCTGGTTAAGTGTCAAAAGAGTTGTATCTGGGGCCTGGCGGATGGTGTAGCAGTCTAATGCACCACGCTTTGGAGTGGTGTGCCGCGTCACTGCTTGTCAGGGCTGTCCGCCTCCGGGGGAAGGGGGAGGGAGAGCCGTATCTGCACACCTGGGGAGTATTTGCAGGTACTAGAGGAAGAACTTGTCTGCGTAAAGGAGGGGAAAAAATCACTATCGACGCCATTTTGTTGCTTTGCTGTGGATTTGGTCTATGACCTGCATTGAAGCAAATGGACAACAAAGCAACAGAAATAAATAAAAGATCACTTTTCCACAATGGTCACCGTTGCAGTGATTTATTATGTTTTTGTTTTACAACATTGGTAGTTATAACAGAGATCGGGGTTAGTTGTCATATTCAATAAATACTAGCACATTACTCGCAACAAATTGAAACTTAAAGCAGTATTGCTTGTAACTGACCACATTCATATTGTGGAATTCAATTACAGGTTTGTGTCCATAACCTTTTCTTGGCTTTTTATGTCTGAATTAATTCAGATTTATGCAATAGCTATAACAGCAAGCATTGCAAGAGGGGACAATAGCTTTGTTGCAGACTTAAAGAAGACAAAATGTTTGACTACAAATATCCTGCATCCTCACATTGGAGCAGCAATTGAGTATTGTTTAAGCTTACTGGTCCACAGTTACTGTCAAACAATATGAGTTACCCTGCAAATGTAAATAGTGCTTAATAGACACATTTAATGGGCATATTTATGATTCCTTGAGGCTTCACACAAGACCAGGTGTGAGTGCAGTCATGGGAGATCCCCTCCCTTAAACCCAGTTCACTGCCATACAGCGCATTTCTGAACTTTCCTTCACCCAGAGCAGCATGCCTTACAGCGCTGTTTCGAAAGACTTGGGTGAATTATGACTTTAAATTATGACTTTTTTGTGCATTAACATTTTGTGTGGATACAGTGAGCAAAGCTTCCCTCGCCCTCTCTCCCCCTCATTCCCTCCTTATTTCTCTCCTCTCTCTATATATCTCTGTCCTTTCTCATACTCTGTCTCCCTCTCCCCCTCTCTATTTCTCTTTCTCTCTCTTCTTCCCTCCCCTCCCTCTGTCTCTCTCTCTCCACCTCTCCCTTTCTGCCCCTCCCCCCTGTGTCTTGGTGAAGAGGGGCAAAAATGAGCTTGTCCTTCGCACCACATTAACAAACAGATCCGTCAGTAATTCTGGAATCGGAGAAGAGGAAATATAAAGTGAACTTCATAACAGGTATTCTCCTGTGCTGCTGGAGCCGACTGGGGCAGAAATGAAACGGCATTGCCTTGAACATCACAGGCCAGTTAATTTGGATCATATTGACTTTGTTTCAACAGACAAAAAGGCTTGTTAAATTTTTATTTTTATTTTTCTAATTTTTCCCCATTTCTTCTCCCAATTTAGTAGCCAATTACACCCTCTCTTTTCATGTCAATCCCCCCCCCTCATTTAGTTTGTTTGCTGCCGTAGCCCTGAGACCGGCAGTGACAAAAGCAAAGTTTTGTCAAGCCGTCGACTGTAACTCTGGTACACAGAGCCACTCCTATATGCAGCAAACTCATATCGGCTTTCCTCCCCCCACCCCCTGCGACAGACAGCCAAACACTGCCCCCGATCGGGGTTCCCAGCCGGAGTCGGACTGACGCAGTCAGGTTTCGAACCGCGACTACAGTAGGCAGTAGTCGCGGTTCGTGTCTTATTGTTTAAGACACATTTCCACAAATTGAATTTCCAATTTCCCCTTCTGCCTTATGTTTGCAACTGAAATTTACACCATGTCCCGGAAGTAAAACAGATGAAAGGCTAAGCTTAACCACTTCTCTAAAACATAAGGATGTTTTTTTTCACTCAAGAGTCCCAGTCTGAACAGGAATCAGTATAGCCTGATGTGACAAGATGCATAACTACCGCCACAATAGGAAGTGTTAGACCTTAGATTGGCATATCTTGAATGCGTTTGAATTTTTTTCCATCAATACATTTATGGACATTTTGAAGCTCCCTGACACAATGATGATGTGGCCTTAGGTAATTGTCGTTAATGGTCTGTTCCAGAGTTTGTTTGTCGTGTGGAGTAAGTGCTGGGGCGGCCTCACCTCTGTGGGTTTCTCCAGTACCTCGGTCTCTCTGTGTCACTGCAGCTGCTGATGTCATCATCCCTTCCCTCCTCCCTCGTATCTCTATCCTCTTCTCTCTATTTCTCTCTCTCTTTCTTTCACCCTCTCACTCTCTCATGCACGCTGTTTACCTCTTCCTTATTTTAGGCATAGCTTTATTTCAAAGTGGAACTTGAAGTACGGCTCAGGGGTTAACAGCTTCAGAACTGAACTGTTCTTCAGTTTGTGGCCTGAACCCTCATAGCATTATGAGACTGTTCTCAGAGAAAAAACTATACATGTACTAAACATTAGCCTTGTGCGTGTGCGTGTGTGTGTGTGTGTGTGTGTGGGGATGCCTTTATAGTTGATATTTGTTGTATATTAATTTCTGAAGGACATGTGTTATTAACATTGCCCTGTATAGTGTTTGCCATTTCATGACCATTGCAATGAGAGAACTCGGACAAGCGCAATCTAGGGCATGGACCAAGGCTAGGGCTGCAGGAGGAGTAAGTAAGGCTTGTAACCAACAGCCTGGTCGAGTCCAAGACTGTCCCTCCACACCACAGAGCTCAGATCAAGGCCCGCTCCACGTCTCCATTTGTGTTGCGAATTGATTCTTTGAAGGAGGGAAAGATTTAAACTGCACCTTTTAAAATGAGCCATCGAACGAGCTTTCCACGGGGCGCGGAAGTTCAGAAAGTGCAGAATTCTAAATCAACAGGGGAACGGGAACCTGCGCGCCCCGCTCAACCGCGAAAAAGGGAACACTCCCAAGAAAATGGACACAAATGTCCAGATTGTGGAAAAGTGTGTGTGCGGTTGTATGTTACCGTTCTCCTGAAAGCCATGCTTCGTGTTCTACTCTATCCTTTCAGCCAAAAAAGGTTGCTGCATAAAATGGCCTCCTTTGAAGCAGCTGTCTTCCTGTGTCCTGTGGCAGTATCGCTGATGTGTGCCTCCACCCACTCACTTCACGAATGACTTCATTCCTCTCCACACAGTGACAAAAATGACCTCTTTCTGGCTGAAAGAGGAAACGCAAATCACAGGTGTAGCTATTAAAGCAACGAATGTGTACGCATGACAGAGAGAGCAGTATGTTTGTGTGTATGTGTGCATGCGAGAGAGTGCGAACGAGTGTATGCGTGTCTATGAGTGTGCGTGTGTGTGTGTGTGTGTGCGCATGTGGTGATGTGTGAAAGGGAGAATTGGAATTGACAGTAATTATATGTGTCTAAAAACTGAACTCATTTTGAACTCCGCCATTCACAAAGGAGGAAAAAAAATGCTTACAAAAAGGCATTTCACTGTGGTGTCGTTATTTAACTCACTACTAATCTGTAATCAGAGACGTTTTCATGCAGGCATTATTACAAGAAACAAAAGCCTTTCTATGCAGAGCTGACGCTGCGGGGGGAAAAAACATGGGTTTAGTGGGTGGCAATCTCTCTTTTTTGATATTCATCCCACACAGCTTTATTTTCCTAAAATATACATTTGACCCATTTTGTTCTCCCCAAATCGGCATTGTCAGTTATGCCTTTCGTGTGGCCACTGCGCCGCCTCCATCCCATGCACACAGCACTGCGGGCCTGATTGATTCAGGTATGTCATGATCTCGGGTGCGATTGGGCCAGGTGTCATCCGGTGTGATAGGGGTACAGATCTATATCCTCTTGCAGACATGCACCCCAAGCTCTCAGGTGTGTGGGGAGTTGTTCTGATAGGCTAGAAACATCTGAGGAGACAAAAGGCCATTAAAGAGGGAAATCACTTTCCCCAGCGCTGAATAAACTTCCACTTAAATGCTTTAAATGTCCTGAATGTGAGCAGTGAACCCATCGTAAATCACCTTTACCCCTGCATCACCCCACCACCTCCCCAGGACTACCTGCACCTCTGTAATCACCTATCTGAATTGGGGATAAGATAAGGCGTGGTACAGAAAGGCATGAGCTTAAATTCTCATTGTTTCAGTCCCATTGAGACCTGAACACGAGCTCACACCCTTAATGACGAAGAGGCACAAAATGAACCATGAACTGAACAGAGCCATCAGCCTTTTCACCAGGAAAAAAATATACACAGGAAATGGTTCCAAGCTTGTAATTGGAGCAGAGGTCAGATGTTAATGTGGCTTTCTGTTGCATTGCGGAGCGCTCACAGCAGACAAATTTACCGCTCTGGAGGCGTGTGTGTGTGTGTGTGTATGGAGAGAATGAGTGTGTGTGTGGTGTGTGTGTGTGTGTGTATGGAGAGTGTGTGTGTGTGTGTATGGAGAGTGTGTGTGAGAGTGTGTGTATGGAGAGTGTGTGTGTTTGTGTGTTGTGTGTGTGAGTGTGTGTGTGTGTGTGTGTGTGTGGAGTGTGAGTGTGTGTATGGAGAGTGTGTGTGTTTGTGTGTGAGAGAGAGACTGTATGTATGGAGAGTGTGTGTGTGTGTGCGTTTGTGTTTTTTCTCCTGTTCTTTGGAAATAAGCAGATTCTGGTTGCCATTGTTTTGAAACTCTTACTCACATGCACAAATGACCAGCAGGGTGGATTGCTGCGTTTGGGACGCTATGGCTCTGTAGTGTTGATGCCTGTGTTCTGTCAGCACTATGGAATATGGGTACGGGGTGCCAAACAGGCAGGTGTTTCACTGATCTCTGTCTGACAGGCTGCAAGCACAGAGGTCACTCATGCGCTGATGTTTGAGTTGTATTCTTCTCACTGAGCGGGTTACATAATGGCTTGGTCCCACAGGATTCAGCTTAAATGGCCTAATTGCCATAATTTCAGATTAATTGCTTGCTTTTTGAAGTTTCATGATGTCGCTATTGTGCTGGTATGCCTTTAAGTTCCAAGCAGCGTAGTTCCAGAGTCAGGAAGTCCAATGCGTTCCCACGAAATGTACAACTGTACACAATGGTTTCTATGAAATCTGCTCTAGCCACAGGTATGACCTCAGGCCAATACCCGCCAGAACATTAAAGGGGTCTCTGTGTGTGTGTGTGTGTGTGTGTGTGTGTGTGTGTGTGTGTGTGTGTGTGTGTGTGTGTGTGTGTGTGTGTGTGTGTGTGTGTGTGTGTGTGTGTGTGTGTGTGTGTGTGTGTGTGTGTGTGTGTGTGTGTGTGTGTGTGTGTGTGTGTGTGTGTGTGTGTGTGTGTGTGTGTGTGTGTGTGTCGGGAAGGGGGAACTGCTGTTTTGTTCATGTGTATACCTTAGTTCATGTGCATTTCTTGGTCAATTCCCCCCCTCTGTTGGAAACACCAGAATGTAATATTCAGATCCAAAAGCAACATCCATTAGGTTTAAATATTTTGTTCTTCCTTATAATTAACCAAGTGGGTTTCCCCTGTTCACCAAAGCTTTTATCGTCCGGACTTTCCAGTGAACATTCTTAAGAGCTTCCTGTTCCCTTCCTTTTGCTGTAGTTATGATGATTATCAGTCTAAACAGTCATTAGAATAATTGGGAATACAAGTACAGTCATCACAGAGACACTTCCTTTCTAAAGATGATGGTGTGCTTCTGGAACGTCATCTGGCTCTCACGAATGGAACAAATTGTCCAATAAATAAAAAAAGACACTATTTGTGTTACGTTAACTATCTTACTGTATGAGTATGCTATGTCATAATGATACATATTCTCTATAATGTTAGTATAACAGTTTGTGGGTCGATACACTTCATACTGAGTGAATATCTAAGCCTCTGTTAAGGGTCATTCAGTCGCAGATACCTTTGACTGACTGAGAATGATCACTTAGCCTGAACAGAGTACTAAATAACCTCGCATGTTTCTGAATCAGTTTCGGGTGTGAGAGGAAAAGCTACCATTTCCCGAGAGACTAATGCAACACAAAAAGAGCACTTGAAAGGAAAAGACCTGCACGGCTTTATCCGGTTGGCTCGCCTCCTCTTCATCCGAGCGAGGTAGAGTTTACAACCTGTTCTTTCAGCGTTCATCAGCACGACTCTAAGCCTGATAGTAACCCGCTGCATCAGCATCTGTCATTTTCTTGAGAACCAAACTAAAAACCTGTCAGCAGTTTGCCCCCCGAGGCACTTTCTCACATCGTGTGATACTTTGGATTTACGGTAAACACTACGACATGCAGGTGTGGTGAGCTTAGACTTACCCTGCAGCAGCAGGAATTATGGGAAGGGTTCAGTGTGTGCTGTATTTCCTCTGATTTCTGACCAAGTGCAGGTAGAACCAGGCCTTTCAGAAAGCTCACTATGTTCTAAAACTAAGAGGGGTGGAGACAGGTCTTTCAGAACAATGTTGATGTTCTGTTGATAGGACCTTCAACAGACAGTGGTTTCCTAGTGTATTTGCATTGGAATTGAGGAAGTTGTATTGTGTATGTCTAGGAAAGGAGAAGTCACAGTTGAAATATTCACATTGTACAAAGTACAATCATGGTTGAGTGGTTTAGTCACAGACATATTTTTCTCTTTCACAGGAAAGCCCAGAAAAGTTTGAGAGTAGCTTGTGCCAGAGAATATGGCTGTAAGCAATGGAGGCTTTCGCCTTGCATCGCCCCTTTCCCTTTGAAATAAAAAAAGAAGGTTTTCGAGGTCTCAGACATTTGTAGAGGACCATAAAGGAGACATGGATCAGCCGACATTGTTGATGGTTATAGAAGAAATATTTAAATCCGTAGAAGGCTGTGGAAAATTGTGAAATTACAGGTAGCTGTGGGATTTCGGGATTGGTGAAGGCCTTGGTATTGGAGGTAGCTGGGATTGATGAAAACTGTGAGACTGTAATTGAAGAAAGCTGTGAGATGATAGGATTGGAGGTTGCTGTGGGATTGGAGAAGACTGGGATTGGAGGTTGTTGTGGGATTATGGGATTGGAGGTTGCTGTGGGATTGGAGAAGACTGGGATTGGAGGTTGTTGTGGGATTATGGGATTGGAGGTTTCTGTTGAATTAGGGGCAACAGAGAGATTTTTGAAAACTGGAGGATTATGGGATTGGAGGTAGCTGTG
Source organism: Aldrovandia affinis (assembly GCA_029706075.1). Classification (NCBI taxonomy): domain Eukaryota; kingdom Metazoa; phylum Chordata; class Actinopteri; order Notacanthiformes; family Halosauridae; genus Aldrovandia; species Aldrovandia affinis. Next base: position 3,354,043 of record JAINUG010000023.1, read on the forward strand.
TGATTGTGGGATTGCAGGTAGCTGTGGGATTGTGTGATTGGAGGTAGCTGTGTGATTGGAGGATTGGAGAAGGCTGTGTGATTGTGGGATTGGAGGTAGCTGTGTGATTGTGGGATTGCAGGTAGCTGTGGGATTGTGGGATTGCAGGTAGCTGTGGGATTGTGATTGGAGGTAGCTGTGTGATTGGAGGATTGGAGAAGGCTGTGTGATTGTGGGATTGGAGAAGGCTGTGGGATAATGGAAGTAGGTGGCAGAGGCAGTGCAGAGGAGGAAGCACAGCAGTGCAGTGGAGGGCTTCCATCACCCTGCTTTACCGCATGATCCAGCCCTGACCGTGCCAGCTCCTCAACAGCCATCTGCTCCTGGGCTGGGAGGAGAGAGGGAGTCCAGCAGAGCACTGTGCTTTAGTGCTCTGAGAGAGAGATGTTGTCTGTCACTGCGCTTTAGTGCTCTGAGAGAGAGATGTTGTCTGTCAGCTGCCAGAATGGATGTTCCAGAATGTGGTTCTGGAATCCAGTTGTGGAATGCGGTTGTGGAATGTGGTTCTGGAATGTGACCGTATGCTGGGTTTTGAGTTCTTGTTCTTGAACGTGGTGGTTTGACCCGGGGGTGGGTCAAACCACCCTCCCCAGAGAGACGAGGAGGAATAGGTGGAGTCATGGAAACATCGCAGAGACTAGAAACTAAATATGGTGCATGCTGCTTCTCTCGTAGTAAGTAACTTAATTTGCAGATGTCGTCATGACACTGTTTTAATTGGGAAAATATGTAAAGAATGTTTTTTTGTTTACTTTCTATAGTTGCTATCATAGAGCTATTATGAGGGGTAGAGTGGAGTGATGCTGTCATGACTTACATCAGAAACTCTGGATGAGTGTGTCATGGCACCATACGTCAGCCAGCGAAGGTGGATGAACGTTAAGTACAAGAATGTTACGTAGGCTGTCACCTTCCTGTCTCATCTCCAAACTTGCATGCACACAATGTTCAAAATGGCTTTTTCTTTGAAAGGTTCTCGAACATTTATTCTGGTCATACAGCACATCCATGCTAAAACACACACACACACACACACACACACACACTGCTCAATAAGGAAGAACCTTTGCAAATAATGTTTAGTATAATACATTACGTTGCGCATTACGTTGCGTAGGTATGTACACCAGGACCAGAATTCTATTGATTGTGTCATTATTTATGTTTTTTTAAGTCTGCTCATGAACAGACTCATGCTCACAAGTAGAGCCCTGCTCAGAAGCATGCAACTGCTCAAAAACTGAGGCCTGCTCAGTTGCTCACGCAGAAAGGTACAGCTGAATGAGGTTTCGCATATAAAAGAGCTCAGTCTGTAGCTGCACTCAAAATGAATGTTGACAGGCCCCCCAAAAAAGAAGCTTTTTCAGGTTTATAATGACAGTTGTATATAATTGGCTTGAGGGAGACCACCTGTATATTTAGCCACATTGCAAGTCTGTATCTGACTGCCTCCTTTTGCAACACTGTGGAGTGAAAGTCCCCTTCTGGATGTATGTTTCCGTGTGGGCTGTGAGTCCCATTTGTGTCACTGATGTCTGGGGGGGGGTTTCAGAAGGAAGGGTGGGAGAAAAGTGTGGTGCAGGGTGTGAATATTAGCCTACACACCACACCTATTTATAGAGCAATGGTGGTTTAAAAAAAATGGCACTGTTTAAACTTACTGCTTCTGACTGAAATCTTTGCAAATGTACAGTTTTTTTTTGGTTATTATATCTGTGGCTCTTGCAAGACTTTGCAACTTTGCAAAAAAAAAAAACACACAAAAAAAACGCAAAATGTCATATTTCAAGCCTTGGTAGTTCTAATAGGGGAGGGTTGCTGTTTAGTTTTACTGAAGCCACTGAGAAATAGGCCTTGGTTTTGACTCCGTGTCAGAGTCAGGGTTCCTTCAGGACAAGGTGAGCAGACCCTCTGTGTGTAAGATGGAAGCCATGTTGGCATGCCACTTCAGAGAGTCTGAGAGTGCTGTCACCTCCCAGGCTGCTCTGAGCAGCACAGGAAACTGCGGCTGGGCGCCGACGCCAGAACACCAGAGTTCTGCCTGTTTTTCTCTCTCTCTCTCTCTCTCTCTCTCTCTCTGTTTCTCTTGTGGTCACGGAGACCAAAGTGCATAACATTCAGAATGGGACACGCAGAGGAGCCTTCAAAACAACTCATCCTGCTGATATCAGTGTTGAATGTAAAGCGGCACATTTTATTTTGCTGTCCATAGATAATCCTCTGATGCTTTGGGACAGAGACACATGAGCGTGAAGAAGTGCACACGCACACGCGCACTCACACTCACACGCACTTGCTCAACACAATTACCCACATGCACAGAGTTGGCTCATACAGATCCGGTACACAACACCTCCCACAGCCAATAGAATGTCATATTGTGGCCTACATTTCAGTAGGATTGCAAGCCTAGAGCAACAGTAGAAAGACTGTGTGTGTGTGTGTGTGTGTGTTTTGTGTGTGTATGCATGCACGTATGCCTGAATGTACACTGCCCGTCCAAAAAAAAACCTTTAGCTTTGATTATGGCATGCATTTGCCGTGGCATCGTTTCGATAAGCTTCTGCAATGTCACAACATTTATTTCCGTCCAGAGTTGCATTAATTTTTCGCCAAGATCTTGTATTGATGATGTGAGAGTCGGACCGCTGCGCAAAGTCTTCTCCAGCACATCCCAAAGATTCTCAATGGGGTTAAGGTCTGGACTGTCCATGTGTGAAAATTATGTCTCATGCTCCCTGAACCACTCTTTCACAATTTGAGCCTGATGAATTGTGGCATTGTCATCTTGGAATATGCCTGTGCCATCAGGGAAGAAAAAATCAATTGATGGAAAAACCTGGTCATTCAGTATATTCAGGTAGTCAGCTGACCTCATTCTTTGGGCACATAATGTTGCTGAACCTAGACCTGACCAACTGCAGCAACCCCAGATCATAACACTGCCCCCACAGGCTTGTACGGTAGGCACTAGGTATGATGGGTGCATCACTTCATCCACCTCTCTTCTCACCCTGATGCGCCCATCACTCTGGAACAGGGTAAATCTGGACTCATCAGACCACATGACCTTCTTCCATTGCTCCAGAGTCCAATCTTTATGCTCCCTAGCAAATTGAAGCCTTTTTTTCCGATTAGCCTCACTGACAAGTTGGTTTTCTTAAGGCTACACAGCTGTTTAGCCCCAATCCCTTGAGTTACCTTCGCATTGTGCGTGTGGAAATGCTCTTACTTTCACTATTAAACATAGCCGTGAGTTCTACTGTTGATTTTTTACGATATGATTTCACCAAACGTTTAAGTGATCGCCGATCACGATCATTCAAGATTTTTTTCCGACCACATTTCTTCCTCGAAGATGATGGTTCACCACTATCCTTCCAGGTTTTAATAATGCGTTGGACAGTTCTTAACCCAATTTTAGTAGTTTCAGCAATCTCCTTAGTTGTTTTCTTTGCTTAATGCAGGCCAATAATTTGACCCTTCTGAAACAGATTAACATCTTTTCCACGACCACAGGATATGTCTTCCGACATGGTTGTTTAAGAAATGAGAAGCTACTCACTGTATCAGTTAGGGTTAAATAACTTCTTGCCAGTTAAAACATATTAATCACTGCAGTAATTATCCAATGGAAGGCTCTTACCTATTTGCTTAGTTAAATCCAGGTGGTGACTTTTTTTTGGGCCAGGCAGTGTATGTGTGCATGTGCATTTGTGTTTGTGTGAGCAGTGTGCGTGCAATTTTCTTTGCACTGCAATCCAATATCAAATCAGCTTTTGTATTTGCTAGCTAGCCAGCTATATTAGTGAGCCAGTTAGCTACATTTCTTAATTCTTTGTTGGTTGGTGGCGTCACTTTGTTCAGGCGGCCTGCCCTGGCCATAAGGCACTGACGGAATCCCCACACATTGTTTGGTACACAACGGTACATATGAATAAACAGCGCCTCCTAGATCAGAGGAATTAACACATCGACTGCTTCAAGGAAGGCAAGGTAGTGGTTCGGTGAGTCGTTAAGACCAAGTCGCTGGATTTTCATACGGTATACGAAACAAACCTCAGAGGCACATCATTAAGGTTCCCGAACGGAATTTGGGAGACACAGGGACACAAATATTTAAATGGAGGAAATTTCAATTGAAGGAAATATTACGCTCACGGCTCTAGGGATGAATGACCGGTTTGAACACACAATACCTACTGTATGCCCCGGCGTAGCTCCCACCACACTTGGTGCAACCGGTGTAAATTCTGACCGCAAAGTTGCTTGATGTACGTCCAATGTAGCACTTACAACAAACTTTTTCATGCCCAGCTGGTGCAACTGGCCCTTGATGAGATCGTGCCATGGCCTGACCTGAACCAGAAGGTTGATAGCCAAAATCCCTGATCTTCTATTAAACCAGAGCTAAGTGTTACCATAGAAACGGTACTAGACTGAATATCTTCACAGAATCAATGATAAAAGTCACACCTCTTCCTTTCTCAGGGAAGACGAGCAGTGTGAAACCGTAGACTATAAACTAAACTATATAATATACAGTTACTTGGGCAAGGCCCACAAATTGTATGCACTGTTCTTAAAAATATTGTAAGCAATTTTTGAAGGACCTGTGTGTGTGTGTGTGTGTGTGTGTGTGTGTGTGTGTGTGTGTGTGTGTGTGTGTGTGTGTGTGTACGTGTACGTACATGTACGCATATATATTTGTGTGCATGTTTGATCACATTCCACCGCTAGCCCAGAATTTAAAAGTGAAATGCGTAAAAGTAAACTCCATTTTACGAACCGGAATCCGCTCCTGTAATCCCAGATGTTCTTGCTTTCATCTAATGTGGTTTCAAAATTTGGTCCTCTAAGTTCAATGGAAGTTAGAAATCAAATTAGTCTTAAATATGGTGTAGTAAAGTCTCTATACAAAAGCGTATGCACGAAGGGAGGTGGCTGTATCAAGATTACTGGGGTTTAGCAATGCTAATGCCCTGCCTTCAGGCATTCAGAGCAGACACCTCATTTCAGAAGGACCTCTATCTGGATTCAGCCAGAGACGCTTCCCTTCTTCCAATCCACAGTCGGAGAGATTCGGTGAATATCTGTGTGCAGCACATTGGAGTCAAAAATACTTTGAATACTCTGTGAATTGTACATATGATTTAGAAATATCTCCTTTCCCTCGACCTAGCTGTAGCTGATTATAAATGGGATTATTGGATTATTTCGTTCGGGTGGATTATTAGGGAAATCCTTCCCGCCCCGTCCCAGCTCGCTTTGTTGTTTGGTTCCATTGCAGTCAGAGAAGTGCTCAAACTCCACTGAAGAGCAATGGACACATCTTTTGAAATGGAAGAGTCTCAGAGTTTGGAAAGTGTAGTCTTGTGTGGTTTACCAAGTTGTCTGCAAAAAAAAAAAAAAAAAAAAGTTCCTGCTCGCACTGGTGTTATTTTGGAGGTGATATTTCACACCCATCCTGTAATGACAGGACCCGTTGATGCTTTTACAGCAGTCTCACAACCTTGAGGGAAATAGTCCTTCAAATGTGCAGAAAAAAGATTAAAGACAAGTAATAATAGAGTGTTCAAATGCAAATCACTTTAATGGATGCGATTTCAAAGAATGCTGCCACTGGTACGCGGCAGTAGAGAAACCGCTGGAACATATGCACGGGGGCCACACTGAAATCTATTCTTTAGGCGAGACTGGAGTATAAGAGAGTATTATAAATCATTTTGTCATGCATATTTTAAAGACTGCCATTACAGCAACTGTTCCATCGACATTTTCATATAAAGCATGCTTCGGCAATCAAAGCGATACGCGTTAAGGTGCGGCTCCACCCCCGAACGGTCTGTGTTTCCTGCTCCCCCCCCAGCGAATGGTTAGATTGGGTTCCTCGTCCCTCATAAAGAAGATCAATGGGTGTAGTCTGGTGCAGCTGTGAGTGAGAGTCGTTCACTGCTTGAGCTTCCCTCACCATCTCTCTCCTCTCAGTGAGAAAACGAGTCGTTTTGTGTTCCACTTTAGCCCTTGTTAGTCTAATGTTTCTTCCCACAGGCTCTTGAACACAAATAATAACTGGCACTTTTTAGATTTGTGCAAAAAAAGAAGTCATTTAACTGTGTGACGACCACTGTTCACTACCTATTTCTTCCCGAAACAGTAATTGTTAGTCAATTAGCAAAACTGGAAATATTTGCAATCTGTGACACGTTGAAAAAAATCCAATATTATCAGTAGCAACATCTGCATTACCATGCATTACAACTAGCAACATTACCATGCTGCAATATCTCCTGTGAAAATGTGACCTGCAGTTTACACCATTTTGTTCAATCTTGTTCTAATCCAGTCCAGTCCAATATGGTGGGCGTACTATGTAACATATGGGTACAAAAACGCCACCGCAATTACAGATTAGTCTTGTGTGCACAGGATAATAAGCTACTCAGTCGGTCAATTTTTATTATATGTAGTAGAGAAGCCAGGTGGTAGTAGTAGTAGGCTATGGAAGTTAATTTCAACTCACAATCACAAACGTGTTTGTGTGTGCAAGGGAGTGTGCATTTGTGTGTATATGGGAGACAGTAGCAAGTGCCACCACCAGCCACAGATCAGGAATGTTTGGATCCTTAAATGCTTTTTAAAAAGTACTGCACTGGGAGTGTCAATACTGCACTATTGAAATTCCCAGCACTCAGGGGTTGAGTGGAGCCCAAATGCTTTGAGTATCAGGTGTTCAGAGACTGCTGCTGTTCATCGCCCCGGCAACAAAGGGCGGATTATCAGCCTCTCTTTAATGCCTGTGCTTTAATCCTGTTCTAGATGTCACCTGTCATGTCTCTGTAAGCACTTCAGGCTCTAAAACCGCCTTAAATAAATGGCTCTCCCCATTGTGTCTCTTATCAGAGATGTACTTCACGTGGAGAAGAAAAGTGTGAGATGGTGAGAGGGTTGGGTTTCTTGGAGTTGAGCGAAATGGGACAGAAAATGGACTTCCCAGAGCGCTTCCTAAAACACGACCACTGCCTTTAAACAAGATCACTTCCTTAAACCAGACCCTAAAGCAGGGGTGCCCAAACCGTAGCTGTAGCCTGGGGGCCAAAATGGCCCGTGACGCTGTTTGGTGTGGCCTGCCTAAATCAGCCTAAATACAAAATGTTATGTATAAACCAAAAAGTATGACAAAATACATGAATATTTTTGTGAAATGTAAAGATGCCTATATAATGTCCATAGCAAAATTTGCATTCGAAATTGTTTCGGCCCACGGCTCACTGGTGAGATTTCATTTCGGCATGGTGGTGCGCAGTGGATAGCACTGTCGCCTCACAGCAAGAAGGTCCCGGGTTCGAATCCCGGCCGGGGCCTTTCTGTGTGGAGTTTGCATGTTCTCCCCGTGTCCGTGTGGGTTTCCTCCGGGTACTCCGGTTTCCTCCTACAGTCCAAAGACATGCACGTTAGGCTAATTGGAGAGTCTAAATTGCCCTGTAGGTGTGAGTGTGTGAGTGAATGGTGTATGTACCCAGGCCACCATTGTAAATAAGAACTTGTTCTTAATGGCTTGCCTGGTTAAATAAAGGTTAAATAAATAAATAAATAAATTTTGGCCCACAACACCTAAAACTTTTGAAACAATGTTAAAGCCATCAAAACATTTTAGTCACTTCTCTCCCTACTGCTGATATTTGAGCATTGAGCATTTAGTTACATGTTTGAAGCTATTCACGCATATCTGAGATAGAAATGTGTCACCCATAGCAAGCCATAGTGCTTCTTTTTTTATCTTGTTTGGTTCTGTGCTGTAATTAATTGCCCTTTCTCCTGGCACATTTTCAGGGTGCATTTAAATTTAATATTCTAATTTATTTGCCTTGTTTTATATATATATTTACTCTAATTGCTCCTCTTCTACCATGAATTAATATTGTTTCAGAATAATCTATCTTAATAACACTCTCGGTAGTGAAGCAAAATGAGAGTGGTATTCCTCCACAAAATATTCAAGACCAGGCTGCCTACTGGATGCAGTCACTGGAATCAAATTGAAGTTTTTTTTGAAGCAATTAAGATAAGAATATTGATGCAAAATAATTGGTATTATGCTGAGGCAATTAAGATATGTATTTCACAATGGCTTTTCTTAATAAACAATTTACCAATTAGTGATTGCATGCACAGTGCACGTTTCATTCATTAATAGATGATTCAATATTTTAATCCAGTGCTGAAATTGCAACACAGAGCAAAATAATAATCTAAAAATAATAGTTTTTGGAGCCCCTGGTTGGCGCAACCTGTAAAGGCACTTGCCGGGAGTACAGGATGCCCACTGTGGCCGAGGTTCGTTCCCCGGTTGCGGGGTCTGGCTGGAGGTCCTGTTCGGGGCGCGGTGATTGGCTATCTACCCCAGGGGGAGGGAAGCCGGCACAAGCTCGCCGCAGGTACAGAAAGCTTCCCTTCGTGTATCAGAATCACGGTTGTTGGCTTGGCGTGGTCCGTTTTGAAGGAGGCGACTTTCTCGCCCTTGTCACTGCCGGTCCCAGGGTAGTGGCTGGTCCCGTAGGTGCAGGTGGCGGGCTTGTGGGGGGGAATTGAATCTATAGCGGGTACAATTGGCCACCAAATTACATTTATATTTTTTTAAGTTTTAAGCATTTAGCAGACGCTCTTATCCAGAGCGACTTACAAGATGTGCATTAATACATGGTAGGAACAATCATAGTTAGCGTACAAGATCAGTGCAGTAATACAGCAATAGACATCATTGCAGGCGTCTGCGTACCATACCTGTAACACTGGGAAGGAAAAGGTTAGTGTTTTTGTTTTGTTTTTTTTTTGTATAGTGTAGAACAAGTAAACAGTGGTGACGACAAATTAGCTAGATGGAGTTCAGTGGTAGTGGAGTCTGAAGAGGTGGGTTTTGAGTCTCTTGCGGAAGATTGCAAGTGATTCCGTGGTCCTGACCGATTGCGGAAGGTCGTTCCACCAGTGAGGGATCAGGACAGAGAAGAGGTGAGACCGCGAGGAGCGGCAGCCAGGCACCCGGAGGGATGGGGCAGTCAGTTTGCCAGAGGAGGCGGAGCGGAGGGGTCTGGGAGGGGTGTAGGGAGTGATGAGTGACTGGAGGTATGGGGGAGCAGTACCTCTGGCCGCTTGAAAAGCAAGCACCAGTGACTTGAATCTGATGTGTGCTGCGATGGGGAGCCAGTGCAGAGAGGAGAGTAGAGGGGTGATGTGGGTGAACTTTGGCTGGTTGAACACCAGGCGAGCGGCAGCGTTCTGGACTAGTTGCAGTGGCTTGATGGCACAGGCCGGAAGGCCTGCCAGCAAGGAATTGCAGTAGTCCAGACGTGAGATCACCAGGGCCTGGACCAGGAGTTGAGTGGCCTCTTGGGTGAGGAACGGTCGGATCCTCCGGATGTTGTGGAGGGAGAATCGGCAGGTCCGAGTGATCGCTGCAATATGGCTCGAGAAGCACAACTGGTTGTCCAGGTTCACTCCAAGGCTCCTGGCAGACTGGGACGGAGACACTATGGAGCCTTCCACGGTGATTGACACATCAATAAAACTTCTAAGCAGCGATAGAAACTAATAACCACTGGACATCAGCAACACAATACTAATTAAGATAAGTAAGTAGCATTAAATGCTACTTGCAACCAGTGAACAGGATACAAACGCAGAAGCTAAACACCAAATCTAACGCCGGATAACTTACACTTTCTAGCACGCAACGAGACGATTCCAACCGAGATACAATGCACACTGCAAATTGAGAGAAAATCTGGGAAAAAACCTGAAACAAAAATAAATAAAAATTAATTTTTAATACTCTGATATATTAAGCCCTGGTCAAAGGATGTCAAAGTCTGAAAGGACCAAGAACTCAATTTTTAAATATAAATGTGATACTTTTTGTACTTCTTTCAAGTTGATGCAGTGTGTGGGATATTTTTATTTCAATACACAGATATTGATAGATTTGATTTCTTACAATGTCACATTGATGTAAAAACAAATGTTTAATGTGAGATCATATGGTATGGAAAGATTGTAAATGCTTGATTAACTTGTGCCTTGTGATCTTGTGCCTTGTGATCTTGTGCTGGTGCTCCTGGCTATTTGTACTTTACATGCAGTTAGATGGGTGGGGGGGTGCACCTAGTGAAACCAGAGAGTAATGCACTCAGCAGAGAATTTTGAAGAACTGCCAAACAAATGTACCTAAAGTTTCCTACCTGCCTAGTTCACTATTTACGTAATTAGTTTTAAAGCTGGAGTGGTCAGCTAATGGATTTTTCTATGAATCACCACGGACAAGATTCAATATTTGAGTTCGCTGGCCATTATTGGAGTGGCTAAGTTATGCCAATACGGGGATACTCTGTGTCATGGAGGGCCACGCGGTGTGCTGGTTGTTGTCGTTCCTCAGCACTTAATTGATCAGCTAAAGCAGTTCAATACACAGTTAACTCACCTCATCTGGTTTCTTGGCTCTAAATTGGTTGCTAATTTCAAGGTGAAACAAAAGCCAGCAGCTTTTCAGGACCAGCGTGTGGGACACCTGTGCTAATCAATACCTTGTGGTTGTCACAAACAAAACCAACAAATGTATCTTATGACTGAGCCACCAAGTGACAACTGAGCGCCATCACTCGAAGGTTAACCCACCTCTTAACCCAGCCACTGAGATATAGGAGGCCATTTTAAGAGCGGACACATTATTTCAACAGTCCATCTAAGGGCTGAGCTGAGCCCTTAACATACCCAGATAAAGGAGGCCAGACTGGCTCTTTTTATCAAGAAACGTGAGCGATCTGTGCAAGCCAGGCCACGAAACACGCTTGCGATCAGCGAATGAGATTGCAGTATGGGTGAGGAGGTAGAGGAAAGGGGAAAATCAATGGCGCTGTGGTTAGTATTAATGTCCCATCAATACGGGCCGTATCTTTTACTTCTCATGATAATTGTCTAAAGTGTCTCTTCAGTGCTTAAGGGGTCCTGCTGATAGAATCTTATCCAGCCCTGTAGGAGGAGCGTCCAGCTGAGAGATCGGCTACTTTAACATCCAGTTACGCTGAGGTAGTGTTCCCCCCTTTCTCTCTCTCTCTCCCTCTCTCTCCCATCTCTCTCTCTCTCTCAGGAGGAATTATTCTTTTAAAAATAGATAATACTCTTCAGCAGGTGTGTTTCAACTCACTGTTTCATTTCAGAATGCACAGCTGCACAGCATCTATTAGTTTGTTATCAAATGGCAAGAATATTGACTAAAATATGCCACTCTGTGTTTCCTGGCCTCTGGCTCATTTCAGTGTACAGTGGTGACTGCAGCTGGCGTCTTCCAGGCCGTAATTTCTGGGGCACTAACCTTGGTCCCGAGAGCAATGATGTGTCAGGTCTGGCGATACATCCACTTCCCAGATACTAATGAGGTACTAATGACGCTTTTAGAACATTGCAGGGTTCCGGAATGTTCCGTTGACACCTGCATCGATCAAAGAACGTGTACAGAAACAGGCAGAATGCTCGTTTATTGAATGTTCAAGTTGTTTGTTTGAACACCATGACAAATACTGTGGTGAAGTCAAGAACAGCGCACTGTTTGTGAAGCTGAGAGACTGCTGGTATTGGGTCAGCACACTGAATAAATGTTTTTTTTAAAAACATTTTATGGAGACTTGTTAAATTGCGATTTACTCACATGCTCAAAACATCCCTTTTTATTTATTTATTTATTTAACCTTTATTTATACAGGTAATCTCATTGAGACACAGGGTCTCATTCTCAAGAGAGACCTGCTCAGGTCCTTAAATAGAGCGATGCCACTTTTCAAATGAACAAGTCACGACTGCGTTCATTCATTTACATAATTTGAATGAGAAAATACCTCGCTAAATCTGCCCCTTACTGTCACTAACACATAGTTTTTATATGGAATAATGTCAAATGCCTGGTTTTAATCAAAGTTATATGGAGAGTCCAGAAGTCATGTTTTGCATGATCTCCGGTACTGGCATATTACAACACTTCTAATATAGTGTTATAATTCCGACCTTTCCCTAATGACGGTGTGATGCTGGGAGGGGTGGGAGTGGGGGACTGCTGTCTCAGGAAGTCTAGGGAGCCTTCAGGACCATGGACAGAGGCAGCCTCACCTACAGGCATGCACAGCCGAGGATGATCGGTAATCAGCCCAGGTGGTGCCAGTTGCCATCCTTAGGCCTGCCATAAGGCCTTTGTAGAGAGACTCGTGGCACTCCATGGTTTTGCTTCCTGCAGTCCTCCAAAAAGGCTGAAAAGGAGGAGATTGTTCCTCCCAGTCTGTGTGGGAGGACCGTTGGTAAGACCACGTGATCTCGCTCTCGGCCTGTGGCACAGGGTGACCCCCATGTCTCATCCTCTCCAAAGAGGGCGATGCCCTTCTCTTAGTCTCTTTTGTTTCTATTGCTTTCAGTAAAACAAAATCGAAAATAATATTTAAATACCTCTGAATGCCTCATACTCTATAAATCTAAATCCAATGTTCTAATATACGCCATTTAGCAGATGCTTTTATCCAAAGCGACTTACAGTAGTGAATGCATACATTTTCAGTGTATGTGGCCCCAGTGGGGATTGAACCCACAACCTAAGCATTGTCAATGCTGTGCTCTACCTACTGAGCCACAGAAAACCACTAGATTCTCAATAGATTAGCAACATCGTATATACCAAAAATATGGTATATACAGTATATATACACATATATACCAAAAATAAGTGGAATATCCTATTAAGTAGTTTGGTTCAATAAATAGTCATTTAATGGCTGGCATTTAATGTTGCAGCTTTCTGGAGGAAAGGGGGAAATGTTTTCATTCCATTGCACTTATTTCTGCTTGGAGTTCTTGTGTGTACGATGAACACTGTACTCTAAAAGCATTTTTTTTAAATGTCACCACATAAAGCCGAGTTTATGACTTTGCACCACCTGATAAATTCTATGTTTCTTTTATATTCTTCTCCGTGTATTTATTCAGCGCAAAAACCCCAGGATTCCAGACGGAAGCGTGCTTTTGTACGCGTTTATCCTGCACGCTGCGATGGGCACTTGGGAGCACGGTTTCACGCGGCAGCCAATCAGGCCCAAATCAGCATGCAAAATGCCACTCAATCTCTGTAGCCTTTATTAAAGTTTGCGGGAACTCAATTTGAGATAGCGATCGTTCCTATTAAAAAAGCCAAATGCTAGATGTTTAAAAAAATATATAAATCTGTGGGTGGAATGGAATTGTCAATCGTCGGAGGTTGATGTGGTTTCTCTGTCACCAATCCTGCGCGGGGCTTTGGAGTTTCTTCCGGCTTAGCTGTTGCCATGGAGACAGGGCCAGACCCCGATGCTCCGCTTGGGCAGCTACACGGCCCATCCCTTCCCCCCACCGCCATTATTTCTGTATGCTCTTGCACCTGCCTTACAGAGAGAATGTGGTGTGTGTGATTGCCGTATGCTGGTTAAGCTATTTAGATAGAGACGAGAACTTTGGTTTCCTCTCTGGCTGTCTCGCTCCTCCTGTATATTAACGCTCTGATACGATTCCCTGTTTGAACGTGCAGTTTTCATGTGACATTGCTGCGTCGTTCCTGTAAAATCGCAGCATGGGCTGTTGTGTTTCCACAAAGTCGCAGCCACTCTGCTTGGAATGGAATGTGATAGCTGGGCTTTTGCATTCAGCCAAAACAGCTCAAAACACAGAGGGATGAAATGTCACTTTGGGTAAGCGTTTTGCCTACGATGGAAGCCATTGCTTCACAGTAAATAACTCCCACTCCATTATTCTACCTGTACTGCAATCGTGTCTTATATGCAATATATATACACTCAGTGGCCACTTTATTAGGTACACCTTTCTAGTACTGGGTAGGACCCCCTCTTTGCCCCCAGAATAGCCTGAATTCTTTGTGGCATGGATTCAACAAGGTGCTGGAAACATTCCTCAGAGATTCTGGTCCATGTTGACATGATAGCATCATGCAGTTGCTGCAGATTTGTCGGCTGCACATTCATGTTTTGCAAATCTCCCGTTCCACCATTGGACTGCTCTATTGGACTGAGATCTGGTGACTGTGGAGGCCATTGGAGTACACTGAACTCCTTGTCATGATCATGGAACCATCTTGAGATGACGTGTGCGTTGTGACATGGCACATTCTCCTGCTGGAAGTAGCCATTAGAAGATGGGTAGACTGTGGCCATAAAGGGATGCACATGGTCAGCAACAAGGCTCGGGTAGGCTGTGATATTTAAACAATGCTCAATTGGTATTAAGGGGCCTAAAGAAAACATTCCCCACATCATTACACCACCAGCACCACCAGCCTGAACCGTTGACACAAGGCAGGATGGATGCATGGATTCATGTTGTTTAAGCCAAATTCTGACCCTACCACAGGGGTATTCAACTAGATTAGGAAGGGGGCCACAATTGTAAAATGACTTGAAGTCGAGGGCCACAAGACTGACAACGAAAATGAACAAATATGCCATTGTTATTGTACAACCAACTATGCAATAATAATCATAATAATAACAACATTATTATTAATATTGTTGTTGTTATTATTATTATTAATATTGTTGTTATTATTATTATTATTATTATTATTATTGTAGTAGATGTAGTAGTAAAATAGGCAACCAAAATAGTAATGTAGGCTACTTTATTATAATGAATCCATATAGATTTGTGTAACACCAAAACGCTGGGTGGCAACACATACCAGAAAACAATGCTGGGCCGAGGATAGCAAATGCGATCAGTAAGAGGCAGATGAGGCCTAGAGGGAGCCAAAAGGTGAAGTTCATTAAAAATATTTGTTGACCTATGCAACAGAGATTAACAAAGATGCAAGCATAGGCAGCGTCCCATCATTACAAAATAAATGAAAATAATAATAAAAATAGAAGCTACCTGACAATCAGTGTGAGAAGTTGCATTTCCGAGCCATAGCCGGCTTGCTGAATTCAGGTCGGTGCGAGGTCAGAGCAAGCTGCATGCACTGGTTGAGATGCTCATCCGTGAGTTGATTGTGATGTTGATTCTTTATCAAGTTAATTGTGGAAAATCCGGATTCGCATATGTAAGTAGATCCAAACATGGTTAACAGGTAGATAGCCAGTCTCCGGCAATGATGAAACTGATGAGTAGAATGAGCCCAAAAACTCGCACAGTCCCTCTTCTCTGAATTTAGCTTTCAGCACACAAATTGAGCAATGAATTTGCACCAACTCCAGCTGGAATGGCGCCTCGCCTCGGCTGGACAGGACCCAGAAACATCGACTGCAAATGGATTGCGCACAAATAAAATAACCTGTTTTGGAATCCTGAAGTTGAATCGCTCTTGAAGTTTTCAGCCAGGCTTTTAAATAGTCCCTTCATTCCAGCCATTGCTGCGTTGCTCACGGGCTGTAGTAGCAGTAAGAGTTTATATTTTAGCACGTCTAGCTGTGCTACCAGGCGGGTAAGCAGCATTGAAGTTAGCAGCATGCTTTGTCTCAAAGTGGAGCCTCACATTAGCAACCTTGCAGACTGAAACGGTTGTTTGACATATTAAACATAAAGGTCTAGGATTGGCGTGCGATGGTAAAATAAATACAAAATCATCCGTCGATTTGGGGTTGAACTGTCGGTTTTCACCGTAAATTTTCCACCGTTTCTGTCCGCTAACAATAATTGATGCGATGAGATGATTGACAGACTTGAGAATGTCGCGATAATTACACGCTAATCAGTCCAATGAAAGATTGCCTTTTAAGAACTATTGAAGGAGAAATAATTTGGACTCATTTAATTCTGATAGCATAATAGCGAACATATATTTAAATTTATTTTAATTATTAAAATTATTATTATTCTTTTTATATTGGAATATGGAATGCGTTCCAGGGGCCACGAGAAAGCTCCCCAGGGGCCAGATGTGGCCCGTGGGCTGGCAGTTGAATATCCCTGCCCTACCATCTGCATGTCGCAGCAGAAATCGAGATTCTTCAGAGCAGGTGATGTTTTTCCAATCTTCAACTGTCCAGTTTTGGTGAGCCTGTGCCCACTGTAGCCTCACTTTCCTGTTCTTAGCTGACAGGAGTGGAACCTGGTGTGGTCTTCTGCTGCTGTAGCCCATCCACTTCAAGGTTCGACGTGTTGTGCGTTCAGAGATGCTCTTTTGCATACCACTGTTGTAACGCGTGGTTATTTGAGTTACTGTCGCCCACAGAACTGCCTCTCACTGGATGTTTTTTGTTTTTCACACCATTCTCATCTCATCTCAATCCCATGAGAGATACTCACACCACCCCGTCTGGCACCAACAATCATTCCACGGTCAAAGTCACTTAGATCACATTTCTTCCCCATTCAGATTTTTGGTCTGAACAACAACTGAACCTCTTGACCATGTCTGCATGCTTTTATGCATTGAGTTGCTACCACATGATTGGCTGATTAGATAATTGCATTAACGAACAGGTGTACCTAATAAAGTGACCACTGAGTGTATATATATATATATATGCAATCACTTCATTCATGTTCACTTTATGTCACTGGTGTCTGTCTCTAAACATACTATCTACATATGCCTGCGAAAACACACGCGCACACACACATACACACATACTCGATACTATGTTGCTGTTCTTTTTCCCAACCCCCTTCGTATGATGTTTCCCAAATACCTATTTAGAATGTGTACAGTGTCGCCTGGCATCCTCCTGGTCCCTGCGGATAGGGAGGTAAATGGCGGCGGTAAATGGCGGTATTATTTGTCAGCCACGGCAGTGTCTTGAGGCTGCTTCCGAGAGATACAAGGAGGCAACTGATAAGAAGAGCATCAGAGGGCCAGGTAATTGCCTCCAGTCTCCGGGAGCTGGGGAATATTTAAAATCTATGGGATTAAAGACAGACTAAAAGCCACAGAAGCACTGGACCCAGTGGTGTGAAAAGATCACAATCAGGACGGGTAGTGACGGAGAAGAAGAGGGGGAAAACACAGTGAATGAGCAGGGAGGGTTAAAAAAAACAAAGTGTCAGAAAAAAAATGGATGCCAAAATTCAGTCAGTTAAGTCAGTTCAGCCTTGTACGCACGTCTACGTCTGACTTATATTTCCTTTTTTTTCCCCCTGTCTCTCGCTTGCAGTGTTGCCATGTGCTTATCGAGAGATTGGCGAATTATAAAAAACATTTTTCCCTCTGAGGATTAAGGACAATGATCGAAGCCAGTACGGAAAGTAGTCTAAAATGGCAGAAGGGTCGAACCCGTGCGCTCAGAGAGAGGGAGAGCTGCCACATTTGTGCAAAGCACCAGATGGAGAGATCTGGGAGGGAACATTTGTCATAATCATGGGCACAATGAGGAAGTATAAGGAAAATGTATTATGACGAGTCCCCCAGTGGTGTGGGAGGGTGAGATATATAATAAATAATTGTTTACAATCGACGTGTTGTTATTATAATATGTAGCATGCCTGCAGTTTAATCCGATTAGAGACAACATTAAATACTTTACGAATCAGGTTAACATCTTCGGAGTCTTAAGTATTCGAGAGGCATGGCCAAATCACAGGGTGCACCGTAATGGTCAATACGAAACGGGTGTTTGGTGATATTTTAAGTGTAAATAAAATCGCCATACTGCGTTTGGGTTCACGGCTCAGTGATCTCCGCCTTTCACTTTGAAACAGCGACGTCTGCTCTTGACACAAGCCTGCTCCGTTCACACCGGGCTTCGTAGATGTACTATATTTAATGTACTGTACTCCGTTCTGGGTACATTACGACGCCAGTGGACTGCAACCCTGCAAGGCGGAGTATAATTGGCTGTAGTCTCGCCGGGGGAATGGAGGGATTTTAGTTGGCAGGCGACCGTGTCTCACTGCACACCAGCGACCCTCCCCTCTGGTCAGTTTAGGGTTACACACACACACATCAAGTGTCCACTGACTCAATATCAGCTTAACTGAAGGATAGCTAGCAAGTTATGTCAGTGCAGTTGTTAAATCCACCGTTGAAAATTTAGTATTTCAGATGATGGAACATCCAGAAGTTAGTTTGTCATTAATGACATAAAACTGGGAATGGATGTTCATACCGGGCATGGTTTTAGGAAATGCTTTTAAAAAATGTTTTATTAGACACCTGTGACATGTTCCTTTTTAGCTCAGGATGAACAAATAACACAAGCCTCAGAAGAATAGAGGTCAGGGTTTCTCAGTACTTTTCCTGGTGGGGTTGTTTGAAAAAGACTTAAACCTAAACTTTTCTCCGTGAGAGAGGGCAAATGAAGACACTGTAATCAGGATGTCAAAACAACTGTTTTTGAATGGTTGGTAATATTATGAACATGCACGATCATAAGGGAATTGTTGTTAAATTAATGCTTCTTTGCGATACAAGGCCTATATGTAATATACATTTTAGCTTCAAAACGACAAAATTAAAGAACTACTTTTATTAGAACTGATTCATTGATATTCCCTTCCACTTTTCAATTAGCAATAGAGCCATCAGGTTAATGATTTAATGTATTTAATTAAGATAAAGCAACACTCATTCGTATGACCTGGAGGCCATGGGGAGAGATGAAAGAATGACAGGCTTTAGCAGTTAGATGTACAGTAATATGTCATTTACTTCAGTAGCGCTTTTTTTCCAATCCCATAATCCTCCACATTATTTTTATTTCAAAGAAAACCAAATCTTTGTTGCATTCCTCAGTCCTTTGTAAAACACCTTGGATTGCATCAACGTCATTAGGAATTAATTTGAATATGCAAATTCTCCTTCCGATTAAAACTTGCTGATATGTATGAAGGTAATTTATAGGAATGTAGAATGCTGACTTTCGGATCATTTTAATTACTCAAAATTGCTTTTATTCTACCCACATGCCTGATTAATGTAAATCCGCACATCAAAATGGAAATAAATGTAAGGATTAATTACTTCCCAGATTGATTTATCATACAGTTAAATTCATAATTTTTTAATGATGTGGATTATATTGTAATAAATTCAAATGGTGCAATACTTGTGACTCCGCATGCAGTCAATCACGTCACATTAATCAAGATCGTTTAAACATTTTATTGATAGTCAATAATTGAATATTTTTTATCATTATTAATATGTATCCTTGTATGGAAAGTGCTTTATACATTTTTAAAAAGTGTTTCTGTTTGCCTGTGGGAAATTCAACAATTTACAATTGATTTATTTGGCATATCCATTTATCCAAAGCGACTGATGAGAATGCGTTAGTTTACATTTACATTTACGGCATTTAACAGACGCTCTTATCCAGAACAACTTACAAAAAGTGTATTTAAACATGGTAAGATGAATCAAAGTGCAAGAGATCAGTGTAGTAACACTGCAACAGACATCATCATTGGCAGCTGCACACCGTACCTGTAACACGGAAAGAAAAGTTCGCTTTTTTACATTTTTAAACATGTAAATAGTGGTGATGGCAGTAATTAATGTAGAGAATCAGTGGTAGTAGAGTCTGAAGAGATGGGTTTTTAGTCTCTTGCGGAAGATGGCCAGTGATTCGGCAGTCCTGACTGAGTACAGAAGATCTTTCCACCACTGGGGGTCAGGACAGAGAATAGGCGAGATCGCAAGGAATGGCTGCCGGGGCTGCACCCAAAGGGATGTAACAGTCAGTTTGCCAGAGGAGGCAGTGGAGGGTTCTACCTGGGGTGTTCTAGGCCCAGGTAGTGTGGTATAATGGTTAGGGAACTGGGCTTGTAACGTTAAGGTTGCAGGTTCAATCCCCAGGTGGGACACTGCCATTGTACCCTTGAGCACCCTTGTACTTAACCTGAATTGCTTCAGTTAATATCTGGAGAAGAGCGTCTGCTAAATGCCTGTAATGTAATGTAATGGGTGTAGGGTGTGATGAGTGTCTGGAGGTAGGAGGGAGCGGTTCCCCTTGCGGCCTGATATGCCAACACCAGTGATTTAAATTTGATTCATAAATATGGCTAGAGATTATCGCTAGAGCTATCGAACAGTAAGTTAGTCTAATGCGAGCTGCAACCGGGAGCCAGTGAGGAGTGGAGTGACGTGTGAGAATTCTGGAAGGTTGAACACCAGTTGTGCAGCTGCATTCTGGATGAGCTTTTAGCAGCTTGATGGCATAGGCTGGAAGGCCGGCGGGCAAGGCTATCAGTAGTCCAGGTGTGTGATGGCCTGGACAAGTACTTGTATGGCTTCTTGGGTGAGGAAGAAGCCACAGTCAATTCACACTTTGAAAAAACTGTAGTCCATCTTTTGATTAAGCCACTCACATGAGTGAAAGCTTAATTTAAATTGGGTTTTAATTACATTTTAATTGCACCTCTGAGGGTTTGATGAGCTGGTACTGAATTATTTTGAGTTGCCAGGAAACCAGTGCCAAAACAGCCATGGTACAGGAGTTCTCCACACATTTTAGAGTCCAGTGCTGCTTTCTCCCCCTTTGCCAGCCTTTTGGGTGCTGAAATAAACAACCTCTCCACTCCTCTGGTGAAACATCCTTCTGCTCTGTCTCCAGTAATAAACGTTTGGCCCGTTGTGAATGAGCTAGAGGCAACAGAAGAGCATTCGCCTATAACACAATACCTGTCTCCACAGCACTATGGAGGTGTTTCACCATTCCTGTGCTCAAGATGCCAAGTCACGGTGTTGTGGGGGCGGTGGTGGTGGGTTGATGTTGATCTGGAAATTGGTAATAAAAATTATTTCACCATAAAGTAGCCTTGACCCTGTTCTCACACCACAGTGTTCTTGAACACTAATTCCTATGGTATTAGCATTAGCAATCTAGTTGTCTCTCCTCATAATCCTGTGCTCTCTGACCATTTCCTTATTACGTTTGAAATTCATGCTACCACTGCTATTAGATCAAAACCAGTGTTCTACTTTAGTCGCTCCCTAAATTCCTCTACCATACCTAACTTTGTCAGCCTGTTCCAAGAATCATTTACTGTTAATCAGGATCCCACTAGTCTACAATCTATTGATCAGCTGACTGACAATCTAAATTACACCCCTGCGCAACACACTTGATGCTGTTGCGCCTCTCAAAAAAAAACTAGCCAAAAGAAGCTTGCACCATGGTATACTGACCACACACGTGCTCTTAAACAAGCTTCTCGCAAGTTGGAACGTAAGTGGCGATCCACTAAATTAGAAGTATTTTATTCTGCCTGGAAAGACAGTCTGGTACAGTACAAATATGCTCTCTCCTCCGCAAGGTCAACCTATTTGTCTGATCTGATTGAGCGTAATAAGAATAATCCAAAATTCTTTTTGATACAGTGGCCAAACTGACAAAGAACCAGACTGAAACCAATGCTAAGCCTCCGGCAGCCCATAATAGTAATGATTTCATGAACTTTTTCTCTGAGAAGATTGAGAAAATTAGAGATGAAATTTCTAAAATGGCACCTTCTGCTGTAGCGGACACTGATCAGAAAGCACAGGCTTACCAGGACAGGGTCCTATGGCTACTCTTGAGTTTTTAGTGCTCTGGAGTGGACTGAATTTTCTAAATTGGTTATGTCCTCCAAACCATCTACTTGTCAATTAGACCCAATCCCAACAAAACTTGTTAAAGAACTTCTTCCTGTTATGGGGCAATCCATGCTAGACATTATTAATCTGTCTCTTTCATCAGGCTATATGCCAAATTCTCAAAAAGTGGCAGTAATTAAGCCACTTTTAAAGAAACCAAACCTTGACCCAGAAAATCTCAGTAACTACAGGCCAATTTCTAATCTTTCTTTTCTCTCAAAAATTCTAGAGAAAGCTGTAGCTCAGAGACTGACTTCGTTCCTGACATCAAATGACATCTATGAAACTTTTCAGTCAGGATTTAGGCAACACCATAGCACTGAGACTGCTCTTATTAAAGTTGTCAATGACTTACTGATATCAGCTGACTGTGGATGTGTCTCTATTCTTGTGCTTTTGGACTTAAGTGCTGCGTTTGACACAATAGACCACCAAACTCTTCTGAGCAGACTTGAAAACCTAGTTGGACTGCGTGGACAGGCACTCTCCTGGTTTAAATCCTACCTATCAGATAGATATCAATTTGTGCAGTTAAATGACGAGCCCTCTGCTCTCATCAAGGTGGAATATGGTATCCCTCAAGGTTCTGTTTTGGGGCCATTATTGTTCTCCCTTTACATGTTGCCACTTGGTGATGTCATTCGTAAACATGGCGTACATTTTCACTGCTACGCAGATGACACACAATTATACCTATCAATGAAACCTGGCGAAGGACAATTCGAACAGTTGGAGGCCTGTTTTAAAGACATAAAAGACTGGATGTCAGATAATTTTCTATTGCTGAATACTGATAAAACAGAGATGTTGGTCTTGGGGCCCAAAAACCTCAGAAGAGGGTTATCTGATTTATCTCTTAATCTGGATGGTTGCTCTGTTGCTGCAAGTTTGGCGGTAAAAGACCTTGGTGTTACTATAGATCCTGGTCTCTCATTTGATAGTCACATCAAAAACATTTCCAGAGTAGCCTTTTTCACCTGAGGAATATTGCCAAAATTAGGGGCTTCCTGTCATTAATAGATGCAGAAAAATTGGTACATGCCTTTGTTACATCTAGATTAGATTATTGCAATGCATTACTGTCTGGCTGTTCCAATGCCTCACTCAGGAGCCTACAACTCGTACAGAATGCTGCTGCAAGGATCCTGACTAGAACAAAGAAATATGAGCACATTAGTCCTGTGTTAGCGTCACTTCACTGGCTTCCTATAAACTATCGTGTAGACTATAAGGTACTCCTCTTAACTTATAAGGTGTTGCATGGACTTGCACCCTCTTACTTGACGGATCTACTTCATCCGTACAATCCCCCACGTTCACTTCGCTCACAAGATGCAGGCAACTTGGTAGTCCCTAGAATATCAAAAATACAGCAGGTGGCAGAGCTTTCTCCTATAGAGCTCCTTTACTGTGGAACAGTCTACCCATCTCTGTGAAGGAGTCAGACACGGTCTCAATTTTTCAAGTCTAGGTTAAAAACGCATCTCTTTAGTCTCTTATAGTCATTAGGTGCAGATGTGGGGGCGTAGCAATAGAGCCTTCTGGTGCAATGAGCTATCCTTACTGTCACCAATCATAAGTGATGATCCGCCCCTATCAGGACTGCTGATGATGTGGTGGGATGGTCTCTGAGTGCCCTCATGGCTGCGTGCTCCTGTGCCACTCACCTAATTAGTTATGCTGCCCTAGATTACTTCTGCTGGTGCAAAAGTGTTATCACTACTCTTCCCCTGATCCGGCGTGATATTTATCATAGTCATAATTGCACCTTTCCTCTTTTCTCCTCGGCTTCGTGGCACCTGCCCGGAGCTCACCTGCCCCAGAGTCAACCCCCACCCCTGCCATGTGTTAGCCGGATGCCGCTGGCCCAGACCCTAGCTGCTGGTTCCATCCCCGCCCTGCCCTGGTATCTGGAGGGATGAGGTCCACCCCACTCCTACACTTAGAATGCCCTTCCAGTGGTCTGTTAAGCCACATGAGCCTCAAGGACTATTTGTGTTGTTTTTCTCTGTATCCCACAATTTTCCAGGAGTTCATCTCGACCGCCTTTTAAGGGGTCAGGGAATAATTTTCAGTTTCCTACATTGGCTCCAATGGTTTTCTGGTTTTTGATTCCCTCTGGAAAATGCCAATTGTGAAGCGCTGTGTGACAACCTGTTTGTAAATGGCGCTATACAAAAATAAAGATTGATTGATTGATTGATTGATTGATTGTTTTGGCCCTGTGTTTAAAACACAGATTTGGCCCTGTGTTTATAACACAGATTTGGCCCTGTGTTTATAACACAGATTTGGCCCTGTGTTTATAACACAGATTTGGCCCTGTGTTTAAAACACAGCTTTGGCCCTGTATTCATGTGCAGATTTGGCCCTGTGCTCATAATGCAGATCTGGCCCATTTTCATAACAGTTTTAGCCCTGGGTTTAGCTTCTCGCAGGAACACCCCAGGGTTGTTTAAATAAATTGTATATTCTGAAACCTGTGAAGATGTACTGCTCTCATGCGGTTTCCCATTCATTGTCCTGTGATTTTTGTGCAGTTCTTTATTGGCAGAACAATGGGAGCAGTATTACCAAAGCGTGTAAAGTATGAATGATAAAATATGTAACTGACACACTGTTTAAACATACAAATGGGCATAGATGAACGCAATAATAATAATTATTCCCATTTCTATTACTGTACCCTTTCTATGACTACTTCAAAACTGTTAAGGAGCACCATGTTCCGGTGTGAGGTGGAAGCATTGGCTCAGCTTTTGATTTGATGCTGAAATCAATCTGCTTTTCAACATGGAATATACTAAGACTTTTTTTGAAAACGTCATGCTAACTAGCTAAAATCTCATATTTGGTCTGAACTGTAAACGTCAGATAGTGAGCTAACGTTAGCTAAACTAGCCCAAGCAAGTTTGCAGATTGACAAATCAATGCAATTATCTAACATTAGCTAGCTACTGTGGCTAACTTTCGAACTCCAAGAGATCAATTTAGAATAGAAATTATTAACAGTTCAATTAAAATACAGAATTACAATAATAGAGGAAAGACCAAACAATTCAAACTATTGCCAACCTCACCTGTAACTGACATCGCTCTCCAAAAACCTCTGTGCCCAGAGCCGCAAATATTGTAGCTATCTTCTATTGGACAGGGATGGAGCCTGATACTGATTGACGGAGGCATGTCAAAATCTGATTGGATGTACGGCTCGGAAGCTGGGCTTCCAGGCAGGTCAATGTTGTCCAATTAAATTCCCCAAAACCCATCACATGTTATTCCATTAACTACAGTAAGTCCATAGAAACCCAGAGACATCTGAGACCGGTTGAGCTTCCACTGACCGCTTCAGGCGCGTGAAATAGTGCTGGTTTAAACAAAACATTTCAGTCTAGGTGACATACCATGGAATTGAAATACCACTCTGTATCTGTGGTATTTTTAAAAAGAGATATTAAGTAAAAATGTTTATTAATGTTGTATTTAAAAAATATTTCCCATCCCCCCCAAAAAATGATAGGGGAAGCCAAGCTTTCCTCGTTGTTGTCGCCACTGCTCAGAAATGATGCTGTTATCGTTAGCTTAGATTGCGAGTTGTGATGCCGGCACGGTAAGTAGAGAAATACAATGACAGACATTTAATTGTGGCTGTCCAAAACAAAAACAAGGTCTTCCCTCTGTGTTGGCTTAATCCTGATACCAAGTGCAAACATTAATCAAATCAAATCAAATCAAATGTATTTGTATAGCGCTTTTCACAATAGAATTGTCACAAAACGGTTAACAGAGGGGGAAGCCCAGGCCTAGACCCCCAAAGCAAGCCTAAAGGCAACAGTGGCAAGGAAAAACTCCCTTGGTAGGGAGAAACCTTGGGAGGAACCAGACTAAAAAGGGGGGGAGCCCATCCTCTTCTGGCCGGCACAGGGTATGTCCAAAAAAGACCATGTCATAGAGATGGACAAAGGAGAGAGAAAGAAATGCACATGGGGTGCCGCAGTATAGTTTCACAGAGATGGAAAACCTATGGAAAACGTTTTGTTCATCAAGTATCAGCTTGGTGCACTACTGATGATAAAATAAATGCAGAGAAAAGGTTGCATTGGGATCCAGGCTGATAACATGTCTCTTTCTGGTTTTGGGAAAGTGTGCTGCTCTATTAAGGACGCTTGTTGTGCATGTGAATGTGCTTTACTCTCCTCATGGGGCCAGCCACTGGCCCAGTCGGGGCTCCTAGTGGAGTCCTGCAGAAGAGCAGCATCGTGAGCGGGTGGATCAGTAGCACACAGAGACCCGCAGTCTCTCAGCTGTCACGGGCATGATTTATGACCTTACATATTTACAGACAGAATAATACACCGCAGATGAAATTACAAATCGACTGCAGATAATAGACAAATCTATTTGGGAATGAACAGGAAACCAAATCCCTCATAAATAGACATTCACCGTGCATTTCTCCTTTAAAGCGCACTAATACTGATAAGCAATTATCCTAGCCCAAAGGCGGATTTAGCTTTGCTTAGCTTTTTAAAAATACATTTTCAAGATATGTTTGCAATGTGCTCAGATGGCTGAGTGATTTCCTCACTTCTAATAATTAAATTAATGCGTGTGGAATTTAATTGTGTGTGTCCTTGATCAATGTTTTTTTGTTGTTGCCTGATTTGCTTTATTTGATTATTAATCTAATTGCTAAGATTGACTATAATTACTTGTCAACTGTCAATAGCAATATGTCTTCTGTAGATGAATATATTAATATCTAGTTATATCAAACATGAATGAAAATGAGAGAGGGTGGGAGAGAGAAAAAGGAAGGAAGGGAGAAAGGACCAGAATGATAATCAGATTTGGCTGACTAATAAATGTATCTGGGGACATAGGGTGCAATAGCTATTGCTACCGCATATGTGCCATATAACTAAGTGATTTTTTTGGTCATTCATATATTTATTATAGTTATTGTACTTCCCCCTTAACAAATTGAATACAGCCACCGTTCCCATGGTGAATGGGTGAATTGCTCTCCTTAATCACCAGTGATGTAAAATGAAAGTGATGTATTTCCACATTTCTCCTGCATGCCACTGGCCTGGCCAGTCACATACCATGTAGAACCCAGCTGAGATGCATGATGCTGTTGGTTTTATGGTGGAAATGCACCATGCCTGATTACATTGCAGAACCTTTTAGACATGAACTGAACTGATTTATTGAGGCTTGAAATGCTTCCTGAATCTTTAACCCAATGCTGCCCCTCTCTGTTGGTTTTAGAACAAGAAAATAGTGTCTCACTTTAGAGAGGGTTGATCTCATCCAACTGGAGCTTGACACATTGTGGGACTTGATTTATGATGGTTTATGATTTATATATCTGGGGTTAGGTTTTGATAATATCTCAGTCTTTGTAATGCTGTCACGATCCTGTCCAACAACAATAACAACTCAGTGATACGTTTGAGAGCTTGGCAGCTTATTAATACCCTATTTGCCGACTTCAGTTTGAATTAGTGGGACATTTATGAGTGACATTTATTGTGAGGTGATATCAGCATGCAAGATCTATGTTGCAAGATGCAGTGTGAGCTTTAATTGAGTGTGCTTGCATGCTCCACAAAGAAATACATTTTTTTGTATTTAGAATTTGTAGAAATTAGATTTCCCCTTTTTAAATGATCATCACATTAAATTATAAAGCATAACCCAGAGCTTCTTGTAAGCAATTTGCAATGAATATCGCGGCACTGTAGTGTAATGGTTAGGGAACTGGGCTTGTATCTCAGAGGTTGCTGGTTTGATTCCCAGGTGGGGGCACTGCCGTTGTACCCTTAAGCAAGGTACTTAACCTGAATTGCTTCAGTAAATATATCCAGCTGTATAAATGGATTGTATGTAAAGAAATACATGCTCTGGATAAGAGCGTCTGCTAAAATGGCAACAAAAAAATGTATCGACAGGTAACTGCCAAAATAAAGGAAAGGTGTCTTAATAGGGCGTTGGACCACCAGGAGCCTCCAGAACAGCTTCAATGCACCTTGGCATATATTCTACAAGTGTCTGGAACTCTTGAAGTGATGCAACACCATTCTTACATGAGAAATTCCATAATTTGGTGTTTTATTGATGGTGTTGGAAAACACTGTCTCAGGCACCACTCCAGAATCTCCCATAAGTGTTCCATTGCGTTGAAATCTGGTGACTGAATCGGCCATGACATATGGTTTACATGATTTTTATGCCCATCAAACCATTCAGTGACCACTCATGCCCTGTGGATGGGGGCATTTCATCAATTTATGCAACTTTAGAACATCTGTTCCCAATTTTGTGTGACTTGCCTAATGGAAATGAGCATTGTGCACGTAGAATAGAAAATTATTAAAATTAATAAAGATGCTAGACGTTTTTCCAAAGACAGTTTGAATGCACATGAAGGCAAATGGAAACAAAATTCTGAAAAATGTATCCTGCCTGTTGGCAGCATAGCTACATTGTAATTACTATGGCAACCACACATTTTTATTTTTCAGCCGAAGGGCCACCATAACCATGTTGGAGTAACTCTTCTTCCTTAGATTATTTAAGTCTTTGTTGTTCCTAAACTGTATTAGAATGTATTGTTCCCATCAAGTTCTGTCAAACTCACAGATAAACATTCCAGTCATGTCACATTGGTGGTTTAATTGGTCTGACTAGCCATGGCACTATCATTTAGTTGAAAAAACATCAGGGGGGCCTCCCGCGTGGTCTAGTGGTTTCAACGTCTGACGCTGGCCACGGCGACCGGGGTTCGATTCCCTGGCCGCGCCAGAGTCGGCTGTGACCGGGAGCGCCACCGAGGGCGGCAATTGGCTGTCCGCCCCAGGGAGGGGGGAGGGAAGCCGACAAGACGTTCACTGCGCACAGGAGTGGCTCTGGGGTGCTGGAGTTACGGTCAACAGCATGATGAGTGCCATCTCAGAGGAGACAATATTTTGCCTTTGTCACTACTGGTCACAGGGCTACGGCAGCGAACTATGAGGGAGGGATTGGCCTGAAAATAGCGGGTGCAATTGGCTACCAAATTGGGAGAAAAACAGGATAAAATCAGAAAACAAAATTTTCTGAAAAAACATCAGGGAGGATATGTGCCAATAACATTTTATTGTACATATTTATTTACATATCATGTATTGAAATGCCATATTTGTTGAACATTAGTAACATTCCCGATAAAAGGAACATTAATCATCCACAATTCAAATTCATTAACGAGAACGACTCAAAGATCATGTTCAAGGGACATCCAGGAAACTGGATGCATTTACCCTTAGCTTTCCGGGAATGTTCTGGGGATCAAAAGTTGTTGGCTGGGATGGAGCCAAGTGGGTCATGTTTACTGGGAGACTAACTCAGACCTATTTATTTCTCCCAAAATATGGACAGTTAAGAACCTCCGGGGCCACCAGTGAGCAGTGGAGAGCAGGCCGAGTATGGCATACATAGCTTCAGAGGTGCAGTAAATGAAATACTTTTTAATTTACTGAAAAATGTATATATACTTAAAAATAACCATCCCCATAACAGTAGGTAATCTTGGCAGAGAAGAGTTCTTTTTGTGTCGTTCATGGCTGTATCGCTGGAAGAAACCCTCACAGGAGTGCTACTGTGCATGAATCTTCAATCATTGTCATAATAATAATAAGTCTTTCCAGAGCGACTCGCAAGTGGAAGACATCGGCATCACCATCAGGAATGCAAAAGTGCAGCAGTACTACAGAGAAAGCACGTTCATAACCAGTAACTGCACAAAGTACCTGATCAAAACAACGATTAGCATTACTAATCTACTACTACTACCATTACACTACTATAGGTGGGTCTGGAATATTGCCAGTGTCTCTGCTGTCCTGACTGCTGTAGGAAGCTCATTCCACCACCGGGGGGCCAGACCAGACAGGAGATGTGACCAGGAAGTGCTGGCATGCAGGGAGAGGCCAGATGACCAGAGAGTGCAGAACGGAGTGGTCTGGCCGGTGTTCTGGATGAGCTGCAAGCGCCTGATGGCTACTGAGGAGGGAGCTGCAGTAGACCAGACAGCAGATAGCCAGAGCCTGGACCAGGAGTTGAGTGGAGTAGGTGGTGAGGAAGGGGAAGATTCTGCAGAATATGCATTCTTTCTGTTACCCTGCCACTCATATTACAGTTACAGACATTTTTTTTTGCCATGAAAAAGCACCATCGCAAACAACGGAAAATATGAGCCTCATAGCTAGCACTAAGAGCACCGGTAACAACACCAACATAAGCACATGTGCAGAGGATGTATTGGGGGTGTCTGATCACGGCTGGCTGCGTTTGCCATGTTCTGTGGCTCGGCAAAGCTTCCTGGACCCTTGTCCTCGTGTCCCTATATTAAACTATTTAAAGGGGTCTAATCTATGAATGAACCAGCATTGGTGTATTCCTGATAAGCTCACAAAGCTGTCATTCATGATAAACTCATATACATATGCTGACTATTCTTCTGTCCCTTTAATGGGATCTAATCTACGAATGTGGGGGTGGCGGATAGCGTAGCGGTCTAACGCACCACACTGGTCCAGTGTGGTGTGCGCTGCCTGTCAGGGACGCGGTTAGAAACCCCGGTACCAGACCGGCCCTGGTCGTCAGCCCCAATCGGGGGTGGCATTTGGCTGTCCACCCCAGGGGGAGGGGGGAGGGAGAGCCGGCTTGGGTCCGCCGTGAAGCACGGAAAAAGGAGTCTCCAGAACGTGGGTGGGTGAATGCCGTTTCGGAGGAAAGCGGAGGTCGCTGCCCACGGAGAATTAGCTTGCCTCATAGAGATGAGCAACGGACCCGTGTGGGGAGGGTTAAGCGAAATAAAATAGGGTGTAATTGGCTGAAAAATCTGAAAAAAATCATCCTTTAATCTACGAATGTGTACATTGGAGTATATAGATAATTAACCAATTGAGCCAGGGCAATTGGAAACAAAAAACAGAAACTAATACGGCCCTCCAGGAACAAGGTTCCCCACCACTGCTCTACCTTCAAATATGCCAAATGTGACATAAAATACATTTATTTGACCATGCATTTAAGCTACATATTACTCCCACATTAAACCCAAACGATTTCACTTTTTAATTTGACTTTTTCCCATTTTTCATTTTGTGGCCAATTATATCCTCTTTATTTCAATTTGCCCTCCCCAGCAAGTTCATGTCTGTCTCTACCTCCCACCTCCTCTGGGGCAGCAACCTCCGCTTCCCCCGACGGAATTTGCCCACCCATGTTCTGGGTCTGGTACAGCTGGTTTGCCGGCTCACCCTCCCACCTCCCCCTGTGATGGGCAGCTCACATTCGTAAAGGACCAGCCAATATGGGTGCGTTAGACCACTTGAGGTTTTATATAGTATAAATGGCAGGTCTATGCACTGAATATGCTGTTCCAGAATTATATAGTGAAATATTTAATCCAAATGTTTTGTTATTTAGCAATGTTTCACACATTTAGTAAATATATCAATATATATAAAATCTATAATCAGTATAATCAAATATGTAAAACCATATATCCAATATTCAGACTTGCCATTTTAAACCTCATATATTTGGTACAAAGTAACATGGTTTTTTTTGGGCGGGGGGTTAAATGTAGTATAAAAAGTGATATATAGATTAAATGTGTGGAAAATGCATTTTATGTCACATTTGGCACCCCATAACTATCTGCCCTGTTTCCTCAGGTCATCACTGTAAATGAGAAATTGGTTCCCTGCTGATATTTTTAGTTAAATAATAATAATAATAATAATAATAATATTGTCAAGTGGTGCCCTCTCCTCTCCATCTCTGTACACTGCTCAATAGTGAGAGGTGTTGACTGACTATGCAGACACGCTTCATTGACAGCTACATTTGATGGTCAATAATGATATGGTTGAAACAAGTAATTTGAAAATATTCTGGAATCTTGAAATAAATGTGGAAATAAATAAACAGAGAGTGAAATTAATATTGAAAGCATTGACAGCAGCACTGCGTTCAATCATTACGAACATCATGATTTTAAAGATGTGCTACTACAGACTATTACCTTTTCGTGTACATAATCCAAAACTAAGAATACATTTATGTCTCGAATGCTTTGTGGATGCCCCAAGTGTAGTTGTGTGGCAGCACAAATATTTTTATTTTGTGCTCTTTTGTTGTTTTTGTAAAGTGTGGTGTAGTCAAGGGTGAAAGAAGAGCGAAGCACCTGCAGGAAAGTGGTGTGTTCCTCGTATTCACATGGCTGTTGTTCTTAGAGAACCTTTTTCTTTTTGAAAGAGAAAAACCTGTAGCAGGCATGCGATTATTCATTTTTGAAGCCTGAAATGTCAAATCACCAGAATAGTCATAAATCGAAACTTCTTCGAATCTTTTTCCGGGACTCTCTCGGT
The DNA here is from genome assembly GCA_029706075.1 of Aldrovandia affinis. NCBI lineage: Eukaryota > Metazoa > Chordata > Actinopteri > Notacanthiformes > Halosauridae > Aldrovandia > Aldrovandia affinis. Next base: position 3,386,098 of record JAINUG010000023.1, read on the forward strand.
TTGACACGGGCGTAGTCACAGGCTGTGTGCCTGGAGGCCGTTACGTGTTTATTCTGAGAATCAAGCAGGGGGTGGGGGTGTGAGTGTGCTACCTGGCCCTTTTAAGAATTGTGAGACCTCTAAGTTCTACTTAAAGCCAGGTCCACCTTGAAAAAGAGTACAAATACAAAAAATCTATAAAAACTTGAACACTTTCTGAACACTCTGAGTCAGAGAGAGCAAAAGACAGAAGCACAATATTTCTTGTGATTAATCTGTGGGCTGCCTATTTTCTTTTTTCTCTTCTCAGAACTCTCTCTCTGTTTTCTAATGGAAGACCGTGGCCCGTTTTAAAAGTTGTAACCTGTTATTCTCAGGCCAAAAAATGAATTAATATGTCACCAAAAAACACAAACATGTTTTTTTGGTGATTTAGTGATGATTTAGTGGAGAGAGTATTTATAGTACTGTCATTAGGTTTGTGATACAAGTGTGTTTATCACACAAGACAGAGTGTGAAAATCGAAACATAGATAATGGCTGCAGTCACTTTTTTTTCTCTCAACACTTAAATACGTTGGGCTGGTTTGTTGTGTCATTCACAGTTCAACACCTCTTATGTGAATTTAACGGCTCTCTTCCCTTTAGTTGGAAATTAAAAAGGTAAGCCCTCTAATTGCTTTACATATGCATTTCACTACTCTAATGGTGTATATTGTTTTTGTTTACTGTGACATGACACGAGCCATTCCCGTCTTATCTCTATGAACAGGGTTTTTGCACCCAAAAATAAGAAAAAGGGCCAAGAACAGGCTGATAGTCTGTCTCTACTAGGAGAGATGATGGAAGATGGGTTTCCTTGTGCAGAGCCGGGGCCGTAAGTACAAAGATTCTAAGAGTAGGAGTGCTGATCTAGGCCAAATCCTAACCATATCCATTATGAGCTAAAAGGCTAAACTGATCCTAGGTCAGCACTCCTACTCTTAGAACCTTTGTACTTACGGCCCCAGGTCTATAGACCCAGGGGTATGTTGAATTGTGATTACAGAAAGGAAATTAGAGCCATCCTACTTTTTCCTGCAGCAGATAAGTTAGTGTCACCCACGAATGCAGCAGAGAGCTTTACAGACAATGCATGTATTCTGCATATAACAAACATATATGCTGCTTTAATACACACACACACACACACACACACACACACACACATATACAATATATATATATAACTGGATTCAGCTTTACCTTTTATCGTTTATGTGCCGTCTGTATTTGACCTTGTATGGCAGTCCTTTATTGTTTTGTATTGTTTTATTGTATTATTGTAAAACACTTTGAGCCTGGGCTTGAAAAGCGCTGTACAAATATAAAATATTATATACCCGTACTTTTCTCAAACAGCCTAAAATATTATCTTCAGACGTTTTGTATTTTTAAGTCATGAAATGGGGATGGTTCAGAAATGTATTCAAATATTATCAATGCATTGGCAAGCTGTGCATGCTGTCAATTACTTTGATGAATTTAATGAACAAGTCAGTTAATATGAATGTTCAATACAGAAGCTTCTGTCACCAGCTGTGTATATATAAATATATATATATATATATATATATATATAGTTTAAGCATAGATTACTGGCAGAAAAAAATACATGTAACCAGAAAATAAAAGTGACTCCGTATATACAACACTCAACTGAAGATAACATTTTAGGCTGTTTGAGTGAAGGTTTGACACCCACCCGACTAATTTGCTGAGCGGTTAGATTTGTTTTTTTGAAATAGTTTTTGTCACGTACGGTTTTGTAAGTAAGCACTTTGATGAAATGGGTCAAGCAAGAGAACCATTGCAAACATGGTCTGGAACATGGCTCTGTATCATGTAAAATCCTGTATTACCAAATTAGTCATCTTACAAAGCAAACACTCTTCAGAGAGGTCTGAAGTAAGCTCTTGCATACTTCTATGAATTCTGAAATGGGTACTAGGTGACGCACGCATGTCGTTTTATATTATGCACACTGAAAGACAGTGAAGTGAATTCTAGTCCTAACGGTCTGTGTGTCTCTTGGACCAACAGGCCCCAATCCCTATAAATACACAATTGGCAGTTTGAAAGCAGTGCACTTTATTTAGAATATTAAGACGTGTTTACGGCAAAATATTTGACGTGAGAAATTGCACACTTTAGTACAAGATGTGTCTAGCTAGGCTAATCACACTAGATGTTATCTGAAAGGTCTGTCTCAAAGTTTGTAAGTAGCCACTAACACCACACAGCATCCTACCAAGATATTTTTATTTCCTTTCAGTCAGACTATGCAAATTAGTGTTAAAAACATGCTTTCCATCAAGTTTCAGTCTTGAGGAACAAATTCTATGCATATAGATGGAACATATGAAATCTCAACCCATTTCACCCACGGACAGCTCAAGATATGGAAACTGTCTACTCTGTGCTTATAATGTACACACACGTACAATATTGACTGTTCCAATAATTGTATTTAATGCAAACTAAAAGCCTATGTTTTCTCTATTTTATGCCTAAGATTTGGTGTTGAGGTGCTTTGAGTATTTCTTATTTCCAGATATTGGTTTAATACATTTTCGTTGTATGAATGAAATATGAAGAAGCGGGCGAACACAACATTATCTGCTTTAGAATGTGTAAGTAAAATGTAAAGTTCATGTGTATTTTAACTAATGGAGGCATGGTTCATGAAGGGCTGTGTTCGTAATCATGTTAGAAATAACACCAGATTGATGTGGTTGACATTTCACTGTTCCTTTATGACTGATGGCAGCAGTAACAGGGCTATGCTTCTGCTTCTCACCCGCTTTGATGTAGCAATATGCAAAGATATTTCCATTGTTAAAATATGTTTTGCAGTTGTGGAAAAATACATGCATCTGTTGATTTGGGTCAGAAGTGAATAATTGGAGAAGCAGCAGTTTGTGGAAGCATTCTGGTCTGAAAGGTTCTCTGGTGGTTCTCTGTGGCTCAGTTGGTAGAGCACAGCTTTGGCAACGCTTAGGTTGTGGGTTCAATCCCCACTGGGGCCACATATACTGAAAATGTATGCATTCACTACTTACTGTAAGTCGCTGTGGATAAAAGCGTCTGCTAAATGGCGTTCATTATTATTATTATTATTGAAAGGGGGAATGCAAGGAGGGGTTTTAGGGTGAGAGAAGAATGGACCACTTCATAACTTTACATACATTTTGGGGACAAATTGTGTAATGTATGCACAGCATAAACAATGTGTTGCCTATTGTGAATTAGATTTTATGTTATTTTCTTATTGTAGTTATATCATGCTTCTTGTTGAAGTCGGTCACCATTTGCACTTAAATGTTACCTTGCAATAAATGCAAGTGTTATTTTTTCTTCACAAGCGCAGATTGGTAAGTTAGTGATTGCGGAACTCACCAACTGTGAAGAAAAAAGCCAAGCGCTTGCATTTCCTGTTAAGTCAAACTGAAGGACACAGAATCCAGGCCGCTGTTTTCTTTTTGAAAACTAAGCACATAATTGGTCACAGCACACATATAGTACATGTGTCTTGCGCATATTGGAATATCACTTCCTGAAAGCTTTGTGGCAGTGATGACTGTGGTGGCATTTTGGGGTCCCTGAGACGGTACGGTACGTTACTCTTTCCACCCCCCCCTCCTTCCCCACACCTCACCCACTGCACTCGGTTTCCTGTTTCCTGTTTCCAGGTTTGGTGCTGTCCTAACCCAACCTTTTATGGTCTCTCAGACCCAATTCTCTCAGGCCTGACAGGTGGTGTGAAAACATACTCTCTGTAGTACCAAGAATCCGTTTCTCCATTGACCTTAGACCTCTGTTACCTGTGAAGTTTGGGGTGCTCTGATCCCCCCCCATAGTGGAATTCATTTATATATTAAATGTATGAATCTGACATTAAGTCCTGCCTCAGTTAGTAACACTTGCTAAGTTGGTCAAGCTTTCACCCAAGATGGACTCTACTGCAATTCCACTGAGTAAATTGCTGCAAGAAATCACAGACAGTTTTTGGAGTCAAACTCGACTGATATCTTCCAGAAGTGAACAGCAGCTTGGCAAAAATTATTAGAAAATTCTTTTAAAAAAAGGCATGCTGTACTGTTATACTGTACATAGAAACAGATTAGCAGTGTAGGTTGTGTACAGTATAAAAGATAGAGAACACATTAAAAGTGTAGGTTATATTTTATACTGTACATAGAGAACACATTAAAAGTGTAGGTTATCTTTTATACTGTACATAACCTACACTTTGAATGTGTGCTTTCATGCAGTAACATCAAACCCCAAGGTGATAATGAAATGCTTTTTGCCTTCACCAACACAGTTGAGCGAGCTCAGCGATTATCTAGCTCTGGCTCCAGAAGCTCAGTCTGATGGGCTGATTTATACCACATCAGAGTGAGAAACTAGAAAGGGTCATAGTTATGAGCCTCACAAGTAAGGGTAGCGATGACCTAAATTACTGTGTTTGTGAAGAAAAAAAATGGCACTTCCAATTACTTTTAAGTCAAAGTGTAGGCGAAATGTTGATTGAGTGCGGGCCAGATTCAGCCAGAAAAAGTGCTGTCATATGAACATGTAGTGAAAGCTCTTCTCCCTGAATGGGAGGTAACTAAGAGAAGACTGTGTCTGAGGTTTGAGTGCTGTCCCTGGCCTCACTCGTCACATATATAGATGTTGGTGCCCAGTTTGAGTTACATTGGTCTGTGGTCTTTGGAAGCGGCCCTATTGGATAAGCCATCCTGAGCCACTGCCAGGCTGCTGGGACAGCATTATTTTCCACATGGGGCTCTCAGCACAGGGCTGTCTGCCTGTGCACTTAGCATTTAATTATAGAAGACAGATCCTAATCACTCACTTACCATCCAAACAAGATGAAATATTCAGCTGGCTGCCGCTTGTGGTTTCAACTGTGTTCAGTTCCCATTACCCAAAAGAGGGAACTTGATATGTAGGCATGTGATCAGGTATTACAAGAAAAGGTAGGGCAGGACTTCAAATCTTGAACCGTATCAGGAAGGTAAACAATTCCACCAACAGGTCTATCCTTGCTTTCTGGAGTGCTTGTGCTCCAAGCCTGCAATAATGCAACATTGTAGTCCCTGTGCCTCTGGCCTGCAGTAATTCTGCTCTGGACTGGCTGGGCTTAAGACCGGCAGTAAAGCTGTGGTAGTCATGTGAAGGAGACTCATGACTTTAGAAGGATCTTATTGGCCCTCTTTAACCACATATTTGGAGGATTGTACCGATAAGCTGGTGGTGCAAGCAAAGCTGTCCCAGGTTATCTGTCTCTCATCTGAATTCCTCATTCACAATATGGTTTCTGTGCAGAATTCAGCATTTCAGCACTGATAATTGTGTGTGATATGGACATCACCTATCCTGTGTTTTAAAAAACCCCACTAAAGTTGTCTACACACAAACTGTGTGTTTATGCACTTTTCTTGATGTGCGAGTGGGTGGAATTCTGCAAATGCAGCAATTTTATTAGTTTCTAGAGCAGATGGAATTTTTCTGTTTCCTGACTGCAAGGCTGAAAGTTAGTGCAAGTTTGCAGTTCGTTGCAGCATTGCTAATAATACTCAAATTAGTACATTATTAATTAATATTAATGCATTGAAATTATATGAATTTCAGAAATCACTGATTAATGTAAAATAATGTAAATTCAATTACTTAGTTGGCCGCTAAATAAAATAAAAATAGAAGCTACTAAAACGTTCTAGAAAGATCAAAGTAGGATCTAGTTTTGTGTAATGTAGCATATCCAAATGCAATAATATTTATTGGGGGGGGAGGTAGTATTCATCTGGAACGTGCAAAATAAGAAAGGAAATAAATACAAATGTTTAAGAAAACGTAGACATTGTAGGAGACCATACCCATCATTACATGTTACTTGATGCGGTTCTTATGCAGCATTCATAATACCTTAAGTGCTACAAGTCATATGTTTCATAACAATGTATAAATAATTAACCGTCTTATAGCAACTTGTATTCAAAGGACATAATGCGATATGATGTTAGTGTCATTAGTCTTAGAATTACTTGCTTAATTACTTGATAATCAAAAGACTTGATGTCAGTTATTATGTTAATGTACTATATGCTTATGACAAGGGATCATTACCATTATTTAGAGACTTTAAAGGGAAAATGAAGACCAAGTTTAAGTAAAGTGTTACAGGAAGGTGTATAGCCAAAAGCCAGAATAAAAGTCAAAGGAGGTTGGGGTAAGACTACTGCCTCAGTTAGGCTACACTTATAAAGACATATAGAGGCACTAGAAAGCAACATGACTAATTACAGATTTTAAAAACATGGCTTACAAAGACTTTTAAGTTGAAGCTGATAAATGCCATTCCCTAATTTTGTTGTCAAGGCAGCGACTGACATTCAAGTTCAAACTGGACTTAGTCAAATTCATCTCTTTCTGCTGTAATTTCATTATTTTTGATGTGTTTGATGGCTGTCTGAATTATGACTTTTTTAATACGTCTTTTATTTATCTGCTAATTATCTCTTTCTACGTGTTGGTGTTACTGTTTTAATCCCTTCCTTATGCACATTTATTTTGCTGCAAATAAAAATAGGGTTTGTTTAGACAAAGACAAATGATGAGACAAATGGACAGAATGTCCTGTTCTCTTCTGAAAATATTCTATTTTTCTTCTTATTTTAGGAGTGTGTATGCCTTTGTTTTTACCATAATTGTGTCCCCCGCATAGTGTAAAGTGAATATATCTTTGTATGTTTGTGTGTGTGTGTGTATGTATGTATTATATATATATATATAAATATATATATACAGTCATTATTTAAAGTATGACTGATGTTACCAAGTAAATAAATGTAAATATAATTAATAGTATCCTGCAAATATAACTATTATTAACCTGTAAATATAGTTAATAATAAACTGTAAGTATCTTTAACATTCACATGTAAATATAATTAATAGCAATCAGTAAATATATATTTTTCTTGGAAGATTAGCTCTTTTTAGGTCAACAAACAGATTTTTACATTTCTTTGAGCAAGATACGCTTTTAATTTGGTTGTATACAATTTGATAGCATTACATTTCTTACTTTGCATTAAATACTTGCAATTATTAGACAGATTGGAAATTGATTATCTTTATTCTAATTAAAATGTATGCAATTCAAAACCAAAACCAAAAGCCTGTTCAGGTTAGTAATGCGTAGCAAGAGCTGGGTGCTTTGAGTGAACTCAGACTACAGCATACTCAGTTTCTGTTGTAAAGTAAACAGTCTTTAGGATCTTAACTGGACAGATTAAGCCACTGCCGTTCTAAGGCTGCAGGCTGACCGGATCCAAGCTCTCCGTTCAGTGCGTGACTCACAGGGTCAAAGGTCAAGCAAGACCATGCCCCTGATCACCAAGGTGAATTATCACACACCTCACTGGCCTGGTGGTTTGCCTATGTAATGATGAATATACATACAACTTTCACTTTTTTAAGTTGTTAACGTAAAGTAAGAAAAGAGTCGCACTCTCCTTGCTGTGCTTTTAAAAAATTATTATAGAATGACAATGGTCATTATCAAAAACTAGAGTGTGCAACTCCCTTCTCTTACTTGAACTTAATTTTCCAATAGTCAGCACCTTGTTCAAATGTGGGTGTGCTTCCTCCTCTTTTGTATCAAGCTGTACACTTAAAAGAAACCACTGTAAATTAATCAGATTAAATTCATTGTAGAAAATGCTCTGTGGGAGCACAGACCCAACGTTCATTAGCTGACTGACTGCACTAAAATGTCGTGTTGGAAAAGGTTATCCCACTTACCTTGTTAGGGACTTTAGGAGTTATATTACAGTTGTGTTAAATATGAGAGAACAGCTAGTCCACGGACTCGTAGTGTATCGTCATCAGAAACACTCTTTAAGGATGTGACTGGATTCAGGGCTTAGCCAGTCAGCAGTGCCATCTAGTGACCAGTGTCTCAAAGCAGGAGTTTTAGTTTTACGGTCTCTCTCTCACTCACACACACACACACACCCACGTCAAACACACAATCTCACTCATACATCTCACAAACACACTCACTCACACACACATACACACACATCAAACACACAATCTCACTCATACATCTCATAAACACACACCCACACACACACACACACACACACACACATCAAACACACAATGTGGAAAAAAAATTTAATGCAGAAAACTGCAGTTTGTATGAAGTCCTACTCAAGCGACTGAGTAAAGCACTTGTGCCGAATAAAGCACTTGTATTGACTTGCTAATTAGTTGGTGCAAAGTTAGATGTGCAGGTATTTTTTTCCCATTGATGTGCATTGTCCATTTAACAAATATGTCATTTTTTACTTTTCTCTGGATGGCAAAGTCCATAGAATGGCACCAATTGACATATTTTCCAGTTGGATAAACTGAAGACACAGCATGGCTGAATTTGAAATGGTAGCTACACGGGAGTGATGGTTTTAGTTTGAGTATAATTTTATATTTGCCACTTATGTGTGTCAAGGCTGTTTGCAGTGGATTTTCAGAATCAATATTCAGAATACCCTGAATTCATAGAAGTCTATTTGAAAGTACCCTCTGAGTTTTTCTGGAGTGGAACCTTTGTGTCATGATGACTAAAATTGGTAAAATTGATGAAGAAACAACGAAGCCAGTCATTTCCAATGTGTGTGTTTTTCTCTCTCACAGAAATGTCACCATAGAGTAGTTTGTCACCCTGTCATAGACCGCTCAAGACAGGAAACACTCTAGGCAGGAAAAGGTGACCACAGTACAGTATGTGTGTCTGCACTACCATTACAGGAGCCAATTGCTCAAGGCACCATCTTCAGCACATAGGCTAAAATGCTGGTAAGTCATGGATATTAACAGAGTAGCTTTCATTTTCTTCATAGCACGGCACCAAGCAGGTTTTTGTATTTTTTGACGTCGGATCATGTCGGACTTATTTCCTTTTGTGCAACTTCTATTTTTGCATTTTCATTTTTAAAATAATTATTTTTTAAATGTATTAAATCACAATTCTTTCCTCATTTTATCCAATGTTCTGAAGACGGCTTCTAGAAAAAACTGAACAAATAAGGAGTACACATTTCTTTGTGTTTGATTTTGCTTGGAACAAGGTTGTAGCTTGGAAACCGCCTGGTTCATTTCCTACCTCCACTTGGTTATATTTTAACCATTTGGAAAAAGAGATAATATTGATACTATATATCTTTTTGATTATAGAAACTTTATTTCATAGATTTTGTTATATCATTTTATTTCAGTTTTTACCCCCATTTTTCTTCCTATTTGGTGGCCATTTATACCCTCTATTTCTTTCAACTCCCCCTCCCCTATGAGCCCGCCACCCATACCAACGGGACAAGCCAATCGCCACCCCACAACCAGGCTCCCTGACAGCTGGGGATCGAACCCTGGCCGCAGCAGGCAACCTGCACTCTGGGCTAGTGCTTTTACCGTTACACCACCCGAGGCCCCTTACAGAAACGTTCTTAATACGGGCAGGGCAAAGTTAATTATGAAAACACAATGAAACATCCAAACATGTACAAAATGTGTGCATGTTTGATGTCTGTATCACACGTGTGCCTGTTTAGAAAGGTCTTACTTTTGGCTTCACCTTCACAGGAAAGAGAGTGAGTGACTATCAGAGATAGTGAGAGATAATGTGCCTTGGTGTAAAGGTTTGAGGCCCTGCTGTTGGAAAGTCATATTCCAACAGCTTCTGAAGAGCACTGGCATGAAGCAACCGTAAACCAGACCCATTCCAAACAGGGCAAACACTCCATATTTAGATTGTATTATTTAAACATGAATAAAATACTATTCACATGAATGTTAACATTTATTTATTTGCACTTTTGACACAGTCCACCCATTATAAATGACGTATGACCACTCACTGACCATTTGATATTGTTGAGCCAAATGTAGGGCAACTGGTCACCCTATTCCAGTCCTGCCCTGTGTGATAGAGGACAGTTGAAGGAGCACATACACTTGGTCACACAGGACATTTTATATATGCATATATTATTTTGTGTTTACACAACATGTTCCAACCTTGACTGCTCAGTAAAATATAAAATACAAGAATTAGTGAACTATTACCACTTATACTGATGTAGTAATAAATCACAGGCATGTCCGAGCTGTGACTGGAATACATACGTACATAACAGTCCAAAGATCTTAAGCACATTGCGGTTCTAATTATATGCTTTATAGGAGAGATTTGTTAGCCGTTCACTGGTATAGCTTTTTTTTTCTTTTTTTAAATGGCTTTCCTGTTGGTTTGCAACTGCAGGTTGTTCACGGTATTTCTGGGGATTTGTGGAATGGGTTTTTGATTATGATTTGACAAAGAACAAACGGCTCGGTTTATACCTGTGCTGTTTGTTGAGCAGTGCAAAATGCATGTAAATCGATCAGTATTCAACTTTTCTGGCACAATGAGTTTGGGGGGCTTAAATATGAGAAGCGAGTTTTTAGTATCATTTGTAGAGAGAGATTATTGATCTTATAAATACTCGTGTCTGCTCATAATTTAGAGGTGTTCCTGTATTTTATTTGTCTCAGAGGATGTTGTGGCTTTTCTCTTAAAGACTACCGCCTCTTGTGAATCACCCTCACTAGCAGTAATCCCCACTCTGTCTCACCCACTCGATCTCCTCTGCACTTCCTCTGGGCTCATTCACCACCCACTTCTTTCTAAAAGCCAAGAGGTTAGAAATACAGACTGCCAGCAGGGGTGGATCCATGGGTTTTTGGAAGAGAGAAAGGAGTACCCCAACAACAATTGGGCTGCGGCCTGGACGTGACGGCTCCACTGAGATTTCGCCCTTGGCTTCAGTGGCAGTTTGTCTTGTTTTGAGTGTGTGGGATTCCAGGGCAATCGTTCAGTGGCTATGCGTTCAGTGAGAAAAATCTCAATTGGGACTGTAGTACAGTACAGTCACAGTGTGTCTGTCACCATCCGTCTGCACCGTACTCTGGTCTCAGTCTCTCCGTCTCAGATGTGCAGTCTCATTGTATTTGTCTCAGTGCTCTAGTTTCAGTGTTTCTGATTCAGTGCTGTAGTCTGTCTCTGTCATCTGAGTACGTTACATTTACATTTTAGCCATTTAGCAGACACTCTTATCCAGAGCGACTTACACAGTTTACATTTCTTTACATGCAATCCATTTATACAGCTGGATATTTTACTGAACCAATTTGGGCTAAGTACCTTTAGCTCAAGGGTACAACGGCAGTGCCCCACCTGGAATTTGAGTCTGCAACCTCTGAGTTACAAGCCCAGTTCCCTAACCAGTACGCTACACTGCCACCCAGTAGAGTAGTCTCAGCGTTTCTGTCTCTGTGATGTAGTCTGTGAAAGGTTTGCATGTATTTAATCCAGCGCCGTTCACTCAATTGGTCTGGTTTGTCCAGAGCCTTAAAGCCAATACTTTAGTGAAGTCTCCCCCATACACACCGATTTGTGTAATCTCCCTGTACTCAAAGCCTTGTATAATCTCCAAAGTGCCTTTTGAATTAAAGTTGGTGAAAAATTACTGATGGCTATCAAATCTTTCTAAACCATGTGATGCAGCACACCTGCCATGGGCGTAATGTATGTAATATATCTCAGCTGTATTTGTAATCCAGGTTAATTTTGCAGTGAGCTGTCCTGAATAAAGGCCTTTGTTAAAGTTGAAATTGCTAGAGAAAAGTACGGTGGAACAATTTCTCCTTCCTTTTCGGATCCACATCCAGATACAGATAGGGGGCGGGGAGGTTCCAATTACAGGTCAGAGTTTGGG